>JAOXNN020000033.1:1805829-1822227 GCA_028571205.2 Hydropsyche betteni | reverse complement strand
CATCGGCTGTGGTTTTGTTAAGAAACGGAAAACGATAAAATGTGAAAACCCGATTGTGTGAACTCGAAATGTGTACCAGATTTGAATATTTAATATTTAATTAATAAAACCAGTTCATTTGTTCATCATCATCATCATCATCATAAAAAAAAATCGCGGGCGTCATCATGACAGACAGACAGAAATCCGCTATTATATATAGGGGATAAACCAAGTGAAAAAAAATTATTTCATATTCTGAAGATATAAAATTTAATTATTATATTTAAGATCTATATAAGTTATCTTTCTATTATTTGTTTAAATAATAATTCTGAAATTTTTAATGTCATTCGAAAGACCTTTGAACGATATAAAATTTGAATGGGATATTAGATAATATTTCGAGGAAGCCGTTTGAATTTTTCGTGACATCTGTATAATATAAATAATATAAGCGTATGCGTTTTACTATACAATCGGGTCTGTTGTAGTGTTCGAGGACCACTCGTTTGCGTTCCCTACCCTTTTCCAGATAATTCATTTTCACGCACTTGAAACGTTGGCACGCACATAAGTGCCTACAAGAAAAGGACATCTGTCGGAATACGTGGTTTTTTTAAAAACGGAAAAAAATCATCGAATTATTATTGTCAGTCGTATTCGTGCTTCGAAAAGTTTAATTTTAATTTATTTCGTCCGAAAAATATATCGGCAACAACGATTTGTTTGAAGCGAATTGAAAACTGAATGGGTAAATCTATCTAGAATAAAAAAAAGTTTGATTTGATTAAATAAGTCTAAATTAATTAATTATTTTTTCTACTGATGGATCTGTTAATTTAAAAATATTATATTGTATTTCTCACTAATAGCACCAATTAGTCGTGTAACATGATCGTGAACGAGACGGAAAACGAAAAAATAAAATAATCGTTCTGGCGAAACTGAAAAAAAAATCTTCTAGTAGAAATATAAAATACGAAACAAAATAAATAAATAAGTTTCGAACGAATCTTTGTGAAAATTTCTCATGGGTATGGCAATAATTCTACGATAAATCACTGATGTCCACGTATCTTATTACAGGAACAGAAATGACACTTTTTTTTCGAAATCGTTCAAGGGTCTAACTTGTGAAAATCTAGTGCTAACGAAATAATCAAAAATTCTCAAACTTCGGACTTATTTTTTTAAGAAATATGAATTTTAAATAAGTATTCATTGTTACTCAATTCATCAGAAATAAATTCGCAACTTGAACAATGTATTTGTGATAACTTGGTAATAAATCGAACAAGCAACGAAGAAATAAAGTTTTTTAAAATAAATAAAAATAAGTATTATATATTGAGAAACTACGTAACAACCTCAAATTTAGAAATAGTATCGAAGCAGACATTATGGCACCGAACTGCCCTTTTTTTTGTCCGCTTCAAATTCTGAATATAATAAATCTTTTGGGAACATTTTTCGTCGCTTTGTCTTAATCAGTCGTTAAATTTCCATCCACTTCTCCCCAAGGATCTACCGACGGTACTTTTCAAACTTTTATTTATTATTTCTGAAAAACACTACTTTTATAGTTTTTGACAAATAAAAAAAAATATAACAAAAACAACAATAAAGCGGATATAAATTTTAAAAAAGAAACATTTCTACGTTCACATTTCCGGGTTAATGTCATGCAGATGTAGAATTTTTCAATGCCATACACAAAGTAAATATTTTCAATTTCCGAAATATAATATCTATCGAGATATGCTGATTCGATCAAACATGGTATATTTATATAATAAGTATAACAAATCCGTAGATGGAAGAATTCTTTATAATATACTAGAAATTTAGTGATTAGGATTTATGTTCAAAAATTTGATTTGGATTTTCGAAAATGTTAGAAACTAGCAGCAAATCCTAAGAATTATCAATTTGCAGAACACAATTTAATTTGAAATTTTCAAAAAAAGCTAGGAAGTAGTGAAACATTCACGCATCGTTTATTATGCGTAGTTCGCTTTTATGACCGAAAAACAATGGCGGGAAAAAAAATTGTACACAAATAGCGCGTAAAAAATGTGCACGTGCGACTCTCGTCCGCGGTTCATTTAATCCTTTGCACTTCTCTTTTTTCCATTTTATTTTCATTTTTTGCTTGTCGTTTTTTTTTTTGGTGGGAGACGTTGACAGAGGCGGCCGACCTGATGATGGCGCTAATGACCCGCCAGGGTCGGATTTTTTGAATATCGAATCGGAAAAAAGAATGATATCGAAATCTTTTGTTTGATAGCTTTACTATGTGTATTTCGATTGAGATCATTTAATTGATTCATATCTATAAATTAGGTTAATTAAATCGGTTTCATTCGTTTTTTAATTTATTTTTAAATATGAATACGAAAAACTTTAAATCCATTTTCATTTTTCTTACAAAATTTTTAGATATTTGATCTGGATTTTTTTTTAAATTCAATAAGCCACTAAAAATCGGGAAATCTCAAGTAAATATTTAAACGAAGATCGATGAGTTTCAATCACGTTTGTTTCGAAAAAGTATGACGCATGTTATAACGTGTATACATTAAAAATATATTTAAAAGTAATTGTGAAAATTTTAAAGTCACGTTTCATTTTAATTTATTATACATCTCACGGACGCGAATTTCCCATTGCACTTTTACTGTTTTCATCACAAACGATCATGTTGATACATATACGACCCCGCATTACATGATTTTCGAATTTGTTATTACACACTAAACCGAAAATTGAACGAAAAAACCATTTTGATCTATGAATATTGACATTAATATAAAGAAATGAAAATACAAATAAATTTAATTTCATATAAAAAAAATCTCAAGACAATATAATAAACTCGAAGCGTATCTTTTCATAACACGACCGTTCCGTTTGAACAGTCGAGTTTTCCAGGGGTTTTCTTCGATTTTTTTCACGACAACGAAATTCTTCAAGTCCTCATCATCCATCTTTAACCCGTCGCGTGTGTCCATTGATGAAATTAAATAAATGAAACGACGCCATTAAGTGTTTTGTCGTCAATCGTCGGCTTTTTGTCCGACGCCGGCGTCCCATCAAAAGATCACGTGTTCAAATCTACAAGATTTTTCTCTCCGAGATACCAAAATCAAGTCTAGAACGAGAAACACTTGACTTTTTGTTGATTGTTGTCGTTATAATATGATCGATTCGTGTTTTTGTTGAAAAATTTCATTAGCAAGGACAAGTTTCGCGTATTATACAATTGGGATTTTTTTTCGAGTAATTTAATTTATTTGCGTTGAAATTTTCTACAATGAGGAATGATTTTTCAATTACGAGATAAATTTGAATTATAATTTTTTTTATAATACATACATACAAGTTTGATTAAATTGAAAAATTTGTAGTCATGTTTTTTTTGCATGTAAATAAGATGGAACTAATAAATTTAAAAAAAAAATCTTTTCAGAATTTGATTTATTTTTAAATTGCAGTGCATACTTCGATACACGCTTTCAAAATAGTCAAAAAGTCAAGGTCGCCCCTAGAAAAGTGACCTTTTGCGAAATCATGAGACGCTTCCGATCGCATACAAGCCGATCACGTGTACACACACACTTATCGATAATAAAATACTTATAAATGTATAAAAAAATACTTATATGAAAATATTGAAGAGGCCAGCGTAGAGCAAATTTACTTTATTTTGATAAGCGCCGATGTTTGACTATCTCACCATACGTAAAAATCTGCGCAATATTTGCCAAGTAAACACACATAATTAGTTCCCATGACTCTTTTTTTTCCATAGCCATTATTAATAATACCATTATTGCTATTTTTATATTCTCCGCATATTAATCACAAAGCCGACGATTTTTTTCGGTCGCCGTTCGTAACACGTGTGAGATTTGCACAAATATTTGAACTGAGCAAAATTTCACTTGTACCGTTTTCTATGCGCTTTTTTCGAATATGTATCAGAATAGCGGTAATTCGGTCGTAACGGTCATTGATTCTCAATTAAAAAAATCATATTTCGATCGTTAATTTATTCAAAAATTATATTACAAGCATGTTTTCAATATTTTGAACATCCCAATGACAAGTATGGCAAATTCAAACAGTTTCATAACTGTTAATTTATTTTTCAGAAGTTAATGAAAATGATCCGATGATATTCAATTGTTAACACATTAGTTCATATGAAACAATGATATTATTCTGAAAAATAAGCAAATAAATTTATTATACAGTGAAACCGTCGTCTGTGTCGTAAATCATTTTTATCTATGAATAAATAAGCCACAGCGCGAGCAGCAAATAAATATAATTTTATGAACGAACCCAAAAAAAAAAGAAAAACTTCGAGTATTAAAAGAGGAAAAGTAAATAAATAAAATGTTTACGCGTGAATTATAACGTGTGTGGGTCAATGGCATTAAGATTTTATTTCCCGTTTCGATCGAATCACAATGTATGTTGTGACTGTTTTCAAAATTTTCCAATTCGTACGAACATTTGTTTACAAAAATAATAAGACGGGTTGTTTTAAAATAGAGCCAATTAATTATGCGTGTGATTATGTTTCGTAAATAATTCAGTATCACAGTTACGCGAATTGTTGGTTTAATAAATGGTTTTTGTATTGAACGGAAATTTTCAACATAACGGACGTCCAATAAAATAATGATTCAATTGATGTTGATATTTAAAGTTAATTTATGCCATCGAGCTATATTTACATACTCATTTTTCACGTACTATTGTGACCAAATTTTAAATTCTTCTATTTCGATCCCTTCGCTTTCGATTCCTTAATTTTTTCGTCGCCCACCGCCTTTTAACGGAACTCTTCCATTTTTAAGGAGTTTTTTTCTCCACCGTTTTATAACTCGGCTAATACGTTTATTGCCTCGAACTTTTATCCACGGCTCGTTTATTCCATTCACACTTTGCGAGAAATAACCATTAGTCGCTATTGTGGATTTTACGCGGCGTTTTTAAAGATTTATCTCGCTCTATATATTTGAGTTCTCGTTTTTTTCCCCCTCCGGACGATCGATTGCAATTTTCACACTGAAATTGTCGAAACGTTTCGGGCAATGCCAATTCATCGTCTTAGTCGAAACGATTCGTTTGAAATTTGCTAATGGAGTGATCAAGTTTAATATTCGAAGGATACGAGGCGTTTATTAATGGAGTGTGCGCGGTTAATGTGCTAACTATTTATAATTGTGATTCTAGACGGTGAAGTTCGAATTTGCACTCAAACGAAATTTTCGTTTAAGTTTTTTTTTAATATTTCGCAATGATCGTATTAAATTCATAAAACGTTAATAAAAACTTTCGGGTCCGTCATGTTTTTTTATTGCAAAGCGTAAATCACGAATCCGAAATAGATTTCGATATTGATCGCATCGGAAATGCCTTTGTTTTCTGTTTCGTATGTCAATTTCTATTTACGATACAATATGTACGCCACAAAATGTAATATTATACGTTTTAATAACTTTGTCTAAGGAAGAACAAGATGACATCGATAAATAAACATTTTATCGTCCGCGGCAATCAACTTATAATATAAAACATATAATTATGTCGTTTAAGAATTTGTTTATTCTATAATTGATCTTTTCATATAATACGTTGATTGTCAATTGTAATGCAGATGGCTCAATTCACATTTTCTTAGATGCATATAGAGAATGTTTTGAGAATCTCACGATTGAGTGTTATATTTTTGAGTTATGTTGAAGCATTCAGGTCGATGCAAATCCTCGTTTTATTTATTGCATTATAATATTAGAGAATGCGTTAAAATGCGGTACGAAAATCTAATGATGTAGATCCACTGCTGATGAATGTGAATCACATGTAGGCGAATTTTATTTTCGTCTAAGAATTTTTGAATTTTGGTTCCAAATCGTACATACGCATAACATTCCAGAATATATACTTTTACATGTGCACTGCATGATTTATAACTTTTCAATATTTTTATCGTTACGGTTAGTTTATTGCAGCGAATTTAGAAAGTCATTTAAAATTTTATTTGCTACGATTTTAAAATAGTATTTCTCTTTTTACATATATTTATATAATAAAAATGAAATTACTGGAACTGGGGATAATGTGGGTGAAAAATTAAAAAAAATATTTAATTAATGATTCAAATTTTTCATATATTTGCGAAAAATGATGATTAAATTCTGAAATTGACCGAATCTGATGAATGGCAAAAATTGTCAGAACCAGAAGTGACCCAAATAATTTGTTTCGTTTTCGAACCGAATGATTTGCACGTACAAAAAGATTTAAATAATATACAGTATCTTTCTTATCATCTAACGATCAGCTGTGTCAAGCACCATCCCGAAGAAGTTGAGTGGCACATTGCGCGGTCACCAATCGGACAGACATTAAAAATAACCGTTTTCAGCGTCCGACCCTACAAAATCAATACAATCAAAAATTAAACCGGCCAAATTTTCAACGAGAAAGGTCCATAAACTTCGCACGACCTCGCCGTTGATATTATTAACAAAAAAAAAACTATAACAGCATCGATATTTCGACGCCTCATCGGGATTAGCGTCGCGGCGCCGGCGTCTTCACCGTCGGAGGAAAACCGCTCTAAGAAGTAACAGAAAAACGAAAATAATGAGGAAAGTCGACGGCGACGTTGTTGTTTTAACATTGAATCCCGCTCGCGTTTATGCACATCGCGAGATTTGTGGCCGTATGACGAAAAACATATGAAAAAATACGGTCGGCTTAAGCGTTTTATCGGGCGTCGGCTGTTTACTTTGGCATACGACGCAGAACCAGGTGCCGAAGCCGGAGGAATCTCATGGACAGGGGTCGCCAACCTGATACACTTTCTTCCTGCGAGAGTGTTGGGCGTGTGTTTGTTTGTGTTTGTCGAAGCGACAAGACCGCGAATGAGTTTTTTCGTCGGTCGAAATTCGACTATCGGCGATCCGTTTGGATGCTAGATGTAATGTTACAGTTTTTACGCTTCGAATCAGAATTTTTAAAATTCAAATTTGGCATTTTACAATTTGGATTGGACGCTTAATTAATTACTCAAACTGTTATTCAGGTAATTTACTGTTGGGTAATTTGTTTTTTGTATTTCGAATATTTTTATAAAGTTTTGTATTTTTTGGAAAAATGTTGGGTTGTTTAAGTGTATGGTTTTTTTTTTTGGGAAAGTATTTTTGGTTTAACTGGTTTTTGCGGTTTTTATTTAAAATTTAATTAAGCGGCAAACCGTTAATTAGTAAAAAAATACTGGTAAATGAAAATTACTTAAATTTGGCCACCCTATTTCACACTTCAAACTCAACAATTCATATTAATAAATTGCATTGATTACTACGACAAAGGTCTAATTAATACTTTTCTATAAGTTGAATTTGAAATGTGAAACGTCCAATTTGAAGTATAAAAACTATATAATGCTCAGTTTTGGAAATAATAAGTATTTGATGAAATCGAATTTACGAACAGACACATTTTACACACATTACACATTACACATTTTTAAGAATGTATCGATGTTGGTTTTAAATGCAGTGAAAACATTTACATTCGCATTGTGTTAAACATGAGCATAGAATCGTGTTCACTGGGCTTTCTGAAAACAAAGAAAATATAGTTTCTCATATCGGATTGTTTGAAATACGTGAAACCTATAATTACGTTCTTATGAGTTTACAATAGTTGGCGTTGTATTATATTTGTTTTGTATCGATTGTATAGTTGGGCATCGATTTCGTTTTTAAACATAGTGTGTTCTTAAATTATGTATGATTACGAAATTCGTGTTATTCGTGCTTTATGATTTATCCATTTGATTGCATTATTTAGTTAGCGATATTCGTTAAAATAATATTTGGTGAATATAACTAAACAAACTAATCAGCGGTATTATAAGCGAATCGCTCGATGATTGGTAAGCAGTGGGAAATTTTTTTAAAAAGATAAGAGATCGTAATCTTGGTATGAAATTACAACATTTTATAAAATTCATATACTTTTGAGAACATTACGGTGTAAAGTAGTTTTTATTTATACCAACCATGATTTTGAATTTATTCAATTCCACCAAATTACCATAAAAGTGAATATCATATTGGAATTGCTATAAGTCATAGTGATGCAAAAAAAAGTTGCTTCAATTCTAAAATTTATTTAGCGAAAAAAGGGTAACCATAAATTTGCGCCTTCAAAATAAAATTTTCTATGAGAGTATTTGAACATATGTATTGTGTTTGAAAAGATTTTTTATATTTTAACTTAATAAAGATATCAAGGTTTTAAGAGATTCATACTAGATCATCTATTTGTAATAAAAATAAGAAACCGACAAAGAATAAATGAAAGAATTAATAATTTTTAATTTTGGCTATTAGATTTAAAAGCAGTGTGAAGTACTACATATGAAAATAATTTTAAATAATTTCAAATTTTCAATTTGCAGATCGAATTATTGAAGATCGATAAAAAAATCTTCTTTCACATGTTTCAACACAATAAAATAGAATGTGAACAAGCTGAATCATTCTACTCGATTTCAATTCTAATCACATATTTACACAATCTTACTACATTTTACATACTCGATTTTTTTCCGTCAATTTACATTTATTCAAAATTGATTTGTTATGTACTAGATTCGTGACGTCAAATCAACCAACACTTGGAATATTCAAGTGCCTGTCTCGCTGTAATTTGTATTCATCGTTCGTTTTACATAAGACGAAAAATTACACGAAACGCTAATATTATAATAACTTATATATTAAAATCAAAATTCAACCACCCACGTACGTACTCCGAACTAAACTGTTTTAAATTAAAATTAAGACAAAGCCCAGCCCTTTACGCTAATTTTCATAAACCAGACAACCCGTCCGCCGGTCGATTTCACCATTGTTGTTGTTGACGTTGTTGTGTTGTTGTTGCCGATATGTTGTACTACCACCCCATACGTTGGCACATTCGACAATGCTTCGGCATAGGGCTGCGACGCTCCTGATAAGGGCGTGAGTTTGCACAATGCCCGGATTATAAAATGCACTTTTTTGGTCGAAGGGATACTCAACTTCGGCGGTGATTGTAAGAATATTCAACGATTTTATATTTCGTTGGGAAAATAAATGAATTAAGAAGGTGTTTCGATTTTAAGTGATGGTTTTTAACTTATTGTGTGATAAAGGGATGGCGATTTTTCAAGAATCGGATATTGAGAAAAAAATAATGATTAGTCTTGGGTGGAAGTTCAGAAAATAATTAATAATTAATTAAAACGAACGTGTATTTAACGTGAGCATTTAAAAGCATCAGTGTGCATTTAAAAAAATAATGCATGCATTTTATTTGTATGAGCATTGAAATGTGTGCATTTGAAAAAATATTTTGATCGTCGAAAAAATATTTGTACCTTAAAACGAATAAAACGTGCATTAGAATATAAATAAAAGAAACGCGAACATGGCGAAATACCAACCACACGACCATTAATCACAGCTTTCATAATAGAAACAAACTGTTTAAATTTGATTAAAATTTTAACAAAAAGAAACGTTGACAGTATTTTATTGTCTGTGAAAGAAGATTTTACTCTAGCGACGTCGCCTCCTCTCGATCATTTCAATGCACAAACTATTTTTTTCTATTGTTCATTCTATATTTTTTAATGCTCACTTTATATTTTATAATACATCAATTTTTTTTTCATTGCACACTACAATAAAAAAATATGCTCGATACGAGTTTGCCAGTTGAGTGCAAAGAGCTTTAATGCACCAGAAATAATGCACAGTTAAATCACACTCATAATTTATTGCCAAACCTTATGTTTTGACTGTGTGTCATGGCACTTTGTATCATTAATCGGTGTATAATATAATATATTATATTTCGATTAATGTTTCAATTTTTTTTATGTATTTTTGAATCTACAATAAATGAATTCCTGATGTATTTACATTGAATCCAGTTCACCACAATATACAAATCATCTAGTCTGTCTAATTATTGAGAGATCAAAGAAAAAGTCACACGGGACACTTAAATCTAATAACGTATCAAGGAATGCAATCATCCAAACAAACACGAAATAGAACCGGAAAAATTCTCACACGTACGAAAAAAATCCATAAACACCTCGCCGAAACATTGATCAAAATTTCCCCACTTTGTGACCGACAATTAACCGCCGAAGTGAAAAGCGTAAACAAGATCGGATCAAAAATCTCCGAATCGAAACGTCTTAAGCCATGTGGTTAAGATGAGTGGATTGTTTATGACTCGCGTTTATAAACAGTTTTCTCGAACGCGAGTGTCCCATAATTCTCGCGTTCATGTTTGGGTTATGGAAATTGTACGGGTGAAGAAATGCACTCGGATGCAGCTCGTGCACTGCTTGTGTTGATACCGACATGCTCAAATAAACAAATGCATCCTACTTCCAACACGAAAATAATATAATGCACGAACCGGGAACCGGAGGTGAACCGAAGCTGGAAGCGCGAATCGAACATTCGAAATTCGGCGAAGTCGTTAACGACCGTTCCGCGAATCTCCCGCCGAATCATATGGGAAAATTCGTCTTTTTTTGGGCAAATGGATCTTTGTTTGATGTGTGGCTCGGTTTGGTTTTACGATGTCGGAAAAGAACTCGCGAGGATGCAATGTGGCAACACCTGGACGTCCAGGATATTTGTGTACATATCTATTTAAATATACACGGCCGGAGGAAAAATATGCCGAAATTGACTTTGTGTCATTGCCGCTGTGTTGGATGATTTTTTCGGATCGAAACGAACCCTCGCTTATTGATGGTTTAGGTGTTGAAAAGTGTGTTGACGATGTAGTCTTGTCGGACGTATCGGTTCCCGCCGATTGCACAAGTTAAGCGGCAAATTACGTGGTCTGTTGATAGGTGTGATGGTATTTTTTGAGTGTTACATTACATTATGTAATGAATTTCCGATAGAAGTGGATGTTTTAATGATTACATAATTTAGATGTAGATAATTTAGCCAGGATTTTTTTTAGAGGGAGGGGGTAAAATAAGTCTTAAGTAAGTATATGTAAGCGATTTCAAGAAATAAAAATGTTTTTTTTTAATTTGTGTAATTTTAAGGCATTTTTATGTATATCATGATCGAGTGATATTTCTACATAAATTTCATAATTTAAGTATAATATTATATAATTTGTCATTACTTTGAAATTCAGGAGGGAATGCTCCATGGATGGTATTTTCTATACGAAATCTGAGCGTAATGAAATTTGCCTAAAATTTCGATTGAAGTGGACGTTTGTGATCTGTGATAATTATACAGAGTGGTCCAAAGGTCTAGAATAAGATTTAAAGAGGTGATGTTATTTGGAACATTTAAAGTCACACATACCTTGTTTTGGTCCAAAGCATCATGGTTTTTAGGTTACTATTATTTTTTAGATTTTTCTAGAAAAAATTTAAAATTTTGCGCTTGCGCACTAATAATTTTCAAACGAAAGGTAATATAGCCAACAATTTTTTTTTTAATACATATTTAATCCTTAAATAGAAATAAAAAATCTACATTAGCAAAACTATCAGAAATACATGATTAGTTATTAAAAACATTACTAAAGGGAAACTAAAGTTTTTTGATATTTATTGTTTGAGAAAACCAAGTCCGAAGTTTCCAAATATTTTTATAAACATATCTCTTTAAAGCCCTTTCGATCGATGAATCAAACATGCAGATATCTAACCGATTCTCAAAACTAGGCTACAAAAACGAAAGCGAAATACGAAACATCCGACCTTTCCACGTACAATTGAAACATTTTTATATAGATCACGAAACGCGATTCGCACCCTCTGAAAAACGTCGGTTTTTTACCCACCAAAGCTTATTTCGACACTATTGTGGTCGACGAACGAAGCGTATGCTATTCGCACAATTGCCCGTAGAACGGTTATCAATAGGCGTGGCGGTCTACAACTATATTAAATCTGCGGCTGAATACAAAAAAAGATACCCTCGCACAATAGCCACGAGTAGATAAAATGTTGCCATCAATTTCGAATTACGCGATTTCATTGTGTGCTCTTCAAAAAAAAAGAGCGATCCGTTCGAAAGACGTCAATGTGCGTCAGAAAAAACTGTGTGTGCGTTTCGAATTGTTTGAATCGTTTCTAAAAGTCGTGTTAAATTATCTCAGGCCGATCCGGTATTTAGATTTCGATTGTTTTATGAATGTTAAAGGTTAATGTATAAATGAGTGCTCGGGTATGTTTGTCGTGTTTTGTTTAATTTGATTTTGAATTGTTAATACGGTTGTTAAATTCAATAAATTCTGTTGGAATCCGGCGCTGTTTGCTATTTGAAGAATGTTTATTAAAACATTTTTTTTATATAAATTATACACGTATTGAAATTAATATTTGATTCGAAAAACCGTTCCGAACGGAGACATTGAATTCATCAATATAACTTATTTAGATTGAATGCAATGCTATGAAAATACAATCGAACTCTAAATTTATAATAAAATTTTTGTGTATGCTATAAAGTAAGTGTACAGCCGTATAAATTCGCATCTATCTACGTGGCTTTGTTATCAAAACACGAACTATATACAATATAATAACAACAATATATAAAATACACGTATACAATGCGAGCGTCGGTTTCTCGAAAAACAGAAACGGACGCGCAAAAGATAAACACTTTTGATTTATATCGACCACACATGAAATATATATTATGTATATAAATATATACATCTGTATCGTGCGGGAACATAACCGCAGACGGCAAAAAGTGAAAAATCCCAGAAAATCCCACCGATTTTCGGCTTTTCCCGACGATTTGTCACGTCAGTCTCCGCTGTCTAGTTTATTGTAGTTTGTTCATTATTTTTCGTCTCGTCAAACTGGTGATTTGTCATTCGAAATGATCGTATTCGTGTGAGCGCATGTTATTTTAATATTATTAGGTTTGCAGTAAATCGAAGGTATAATATAAAATCGAGTATCGTATATCACGGTTTTATATAACAACATGCAAAAGTCTGGCACATAAACTTGCGTATCGTTGGTCTGAGAGCCTCCTACATGCCCCTTATCGATACAAGGTTGGCACTCGGATAAGGTATATAGCCTAACAATATTTGATGGGGAGACCCTGTCTTGCAGTGGGCAAAAAAACGATGATGATGATGATGATGATATAACACATATAATGAATTGTGACCTATTTTTATACAATATGTTTCAAGTAACACGGTTTCAGCAGAAAAAAAAGAATCAAGCAATGCTTTACTTGGATACATGAATTATTTATTGACAAATTTGCATTTCACAATGAATAAAAAAGCATTACCTATAAGTGCTCCAATTGAGGTTTTTAACGAATTTCACGTGTAGTTTGGAAATATTTATCAATTTTTGACTATATCTAAATGAGTGTCTGGTTAATATATTTTCCCGTAGCACCTTTTGCTATCTAAACTGTTAGTATTTACAAGTATCTAAAGGAAAATGATTTGTAAAAACTGTCACAACTATCACAACGCACACAAAACTACTCGCAAAATTCGTTAAAAACCTAATTTGCGGACGTATAATGCATTTTATTACATGTAATTGTATATTTTCTGTATTGTCTATTAAAAAAGGATATTAGCAAACTTCGATATTTTTCTGGAACGAAAACCCTAATTTTGTATGAACTTCAAACCTGATATAACATGGATTTGAATTACACGATGTTTTTGTGGAATCATATAACAGTACTATACAAGTATCATAATGTCTTGTACTACATACTTCAATGACGTTCTTCGAAGTATTTCATCATCGATCCAATTCGGAACATTGAAACTCCTGAAATACTCGACAGAAAGATTCATCGATCAGCTCGATATTCGACGACGTGTAATTGCGGTATTTTCAGATGTTTTCCTTGACACACGAACGTCAACGTGGCAACAATTCATCATTCGTCACATTATTAATTCAAGACAAACACGCCGCTAGCTTACATTATTATACAATATATATATATAATACGTGCGTGAATTATACGACGACGTTGTCGATAAGCGAAAAGGTCATTCTCGAAGACACTATAAACGCTGAAAAGTCCAAAAGTCATTGCGAAACATTGGCGAGTATTGACGTTTTGCGAAATTTCGATTTCGGGTCCTTCGCTTCGATGATCGTGGGAAAAATTTGGGCGTGTGATGTCACCGTGGATCGATCGATGATTCATCGAAAGTCTTACGCGAAAATATGAAAAGAAAAATATATTGGACGGGTTTGCTTTTCAAATATTTGTCGTGTTTTGTGTTTTTTTTTCGTGATTGATCTGCAGGGATTTATTGTTCGTCGTGTTAATTTCGACTTTTGTGAAAGTATGTGAGTTTCGTATGAAGAAATTCACTGTCGATTAGTTAATCTTTTTTACGGTTTTCATACTTCGAATTCAACGTTTTACATTTTAAATTCAACGATTTACACTTCAAATTAAAAAAATCAACAAAAATTCATAGTAATGCATTCAATTGATTATTATGACAACGGTCCTAATAATACTTCTCTACAGTTAAATTTATAATATAAGATATTCAATTTAAAATATAAAACGTTAAATTTGCAGTATAAAAACTATATTTAGTTCATTAATGTCAATCTTGTTTTTTTAATCATTTTCAATTAATATCAGTATTATTTTTTCCCCTATATTATTTTTTTTTAGCATACATACAAAAAGCATTAATATTCACAATACAAATATAAAATAATTTTTCCAAACCAGCAAATTTTTTTTAAGTTTTAAAGTAAAATTAGAAGCATCAAAATTTAAAGTTTGACAAATTTCGATTCTATTCTTCAATCAATGAACACACGTATCAAGAGCATACACACTATTAAAACACACACACATACAAACTCAGAGTATAATAATATACATATACATATTATATGTACAAGTAGACTCGCTGCGGATCGATCCCTAGAAGCAGCCCCGGGCGCTGGGAAATGGGGGCGCACAAGAAGAAAATTCGGAAAAGCAGGCTGCGGCTTAGCCCCCGGCCAGGGGCTCTGCCCTGGGCCCCCCCCCCTCGTGTCGGCTGTTTTTTCAATTAGACTCTTCCCAGGATTAATCGCAGTCGGCCATCGTGAAACCCACACTGAAAATAATCCGCGATGATCGCTCTTTGTCGATTTTTCGTTTCCATTTGGGGTGAGGGACCAATTTCAACTGAAATTCATCGTGAATTTGACTTCGACAAGTAATCAAAGAAAAAATTAGTCAAGGTAAGAATATTATCAATTTGAAAAAAATCTATTCTGTCAAAAATTTCGGTATCGAACCGAGTGAATCTGATAGTCAGACGAAATAAAAACTTAAAGAATACAAATGATATAATTGCACTCTATTTTACTATACATTTTTATAAAAATATAATTAAACAAATTTTAATTCGATTAATAATTAGCTTGAATCGTCATTCAGAAAGTTGAACACTATGTATTATAGTAAGCACAAGCAATATTCCAAGTATGAAGCCCTTCAATACAATTTGCAAGGCGCTAATTTTGTTTATTTATGTTACTTTGTGCGTAACAATTTTGTGTGTACGTTTAAACACGTGTTGGCGATTATAAAGTCGGTGTTTCGTTATTCAAACAAACGGCGCGGGTAGAAATCCACGCTTCAAATATTTGCCGTGCAGTCAGTCAGTTGGGTGGTTAGGTGGTTCGCCGCCATATTTGGCGACTTAAGTCACTTCAAACAAGGGAAAGCCGCAAAATTTCGATGGAAACATGGGTGCGAACTTTCGCATAATCCGCATGTTCAACATGGCCTGTGTGCGAAGTTACATGACCGCTAGGCGACGCGAATTTCGGGATTTGTCATGTGTTAAGTGGATGTTATTTATATTATTATAGTTTGTCATCAATTTATATATGCGTCCACTTCAGAACAAATCCTTAAATTTTCATATTCTATGGGAATTTTGGTTATTTTTTCTTAACGTTTGTATCATCCGTGGCTCGTCCTAAAGGGATGCGGAGCTGCAGCCCTCTCTGTATAAAGTGATTTTTTTTTAAATTCCTTTATTCGTCTTTTACAAATGTAAAATATATATTTTGATTCTAGTATGAGTTGATGTCGTTTGGTTTTGTATTTTGCTTACTATTTTCATTTTCATTGCTACAGCCCGGGATTGTATTCACATAATAAATACTGAAAACTATATGTTGACAAAGGTTGGGTGAAAATTGCGCTCAGAACAATACCACGCTCCAGGTACTTTCCCCCTCTAGCAAAATTGCTCCCCAAGCAGACCACTCCCCCCATTGTACTCCGCCCCAGGGCAAAGTCGCTGTAGTTC
>JAOXNN020000033.1:1789240-1802245 GCA_028571205.2 Hydropsyche betteni | reverse complement strand
GGGGGAGTGGTCTGCTTGGGGAGCAATTTTGCTAGAGGGGGAAAGTACCTGGAGCGTGGTATTGTTCTGAGCGCAATAATCCGGTTACCGTTGACAAATTGTCTCAGGAAAGCAGCATATAAATTTATTGACCGCATTTTGTGAAAACTTAAAAAAATAAAATTAGCAACTCTCTAGGAATTTTCGTACTGAACTATATGTTGTTTTAAATTTGTTTATTAACCGTGCGAATCACATTTGTTCTTAATTCTATCATAATATGATTTAAGAGAAACGGTTGCAAATGATTGTACATCAAATTGGACTATATTAAACTGACAAATTGAAGTAATTATTCGAAACGCTTAAACGGCATCGCGAAATAACATCCAGTCGTTTCGAACATTGCTCACACTAAAACGAGATACAGTTGAATAAACGCAACATTACATCGATATAATAGCGCATACAAATCGACGCTTTGTCTTGGGGATGAGCTCTCTTTTTCAATCAAACAATGCAAATCGAATTGTACAGTTCCCACACACATGCATATGCAATTTGTGCAGTTGGTGCAAAGATACCCTAAGGCCTAGGCTCACGCAACCCCAAAATTAACGATTGGACGCCCCTGCAATTATTGTCCGTTTAATTTTCGACCCTTGGTTGTTTTTGTAGACTATTCAGTTGTGAAATTGAAAGTGTTTATTTTAAAAAACCGTGTGCCATCATTTTAAAAGTTACGATTTTAAACACACTCGGGTTTCGTACGGTTATATGGTTCTTCAAAAACGTCGCGTAATACAAATCTGTGTTATACGAGGTTTGAAGATAGTACAAAAATAGGAATTTTGTTTGTATTTACATAAAATGAATTACAGGCATTCAAATTAAATTTCTTAATGTGTTTCAAAAGTCATTTATGTCATTTATTATAAGTCCCTAAATTAGATTTCTTGACGAATCTCGCGAGTAGTTTTGTGTGTCGTGAGGAGGTTATGTTTGACAGTTTTTACAAATTATTTTCCTTTGATTTGTCTAAATTTACAAATACTACTAACAATTCGGATGGCAAAAGATGCTTTTGAACAATGTGTAAACCTAAAACTCGTTAAGATATAGCTTAAAATTGATAAATATAACTCTCAAACTATACGGGAAATTTTTTATAAAAAAAAATCTTACTAATAATGCATGAATTACGCGTGAAGCCTCAATTTAAGCACTAAAAATTTACAATGTATTTTTATTCATTTTATAACGCAAATTTATCGATAAATAATGTATGCACCTAAGTAAAGCATTACTTAATTCTTTTTTCTTTATAAACATACTGTACAAAAATTTGTCAAAATTCATCAACCGTATCATATCGAAATCGCGCTATATAAAACCGTGTTAAACGAGATCTGAGCGTTCTTCAATATATTCTGAAACGAAGCCGAACCATCCGATTCGGAACGTCGACATTAATCCGATCCCGATCGTACAATTGAAAAACAACGGGAATCGCACAAAGCCGAATGCCGTTTCGGATTTACACAATCCCGAATTCCGAATCCCGAGCATTGTATACATCCTTGGGGACCACCGTGGTAGATATATGTTCGGGGCCGAAGATCGAGTAAACCGAGCAACGATCTCTAAACAAGTGATAAACCGAACGCCGGCGTTGTAGAACTGTAGAGGCTGAAAAAAAGCTCATAAAACACCGAAACGAATGAAAACTACTACTTTTATTCCGGGAACGCCGATTCAAAGCGCGCGAACTATTTTTTTCTGTTCAAATCAGTTAATTTTATTAGATAGTCTCTGACTCATTTTTAAATTTTTGTCAAGAAAAAGCTACTAAAAAAATGTACATTGAAGACTTTTTACTTTAATCAAAAAATGAAAATATGTTATATTTTCGAATGTCATATAAGTAGTAACTGTATTCATGTTTAAAAATTAAAAATAATTTAAATAATTTATGTCTTTAAGTTAATTAAAATCTGATGAAAATATGTGTTGTTTTCTTCGGTTAAAATTACGAGTTTTGAGTCTTCGTCCCTTATTTATATAGGCGCAATAAAATTATATGATGATGATGACGAGGCAAAGAAAAAATCCGTAAAAAGGTAAACGTTCGTTTTTCATTCGACGTTTTTTTCGCGTATATGTGGCGAATTGCGCAAATTGCACGCGACTCGCGTATACAAATTTTATGGGATACGCTATTCTTGTGTACCGGGATGATCTCGTGGCGGGAATAATGGAAAAATACAAGGATTAGGATTGAAAAAGGTATGGACTACAGTTTTGTAATTCCTTTAAATCTCCATTGTGCTCCGTCCGAAATCAAATTTGCCCCCGAACGTTGATGGACCGAAAATTTCTTTGAATCTAAGACGCTCGCTTTTTTCATGTCTTATACAAACTTTACATTTGATAATAGAAAAAAACGACACTGTAATTTTTTATTTTATGCACTTTTGATGCGTTTTACTATTCCGTATATTGAATATATATTTTTGCTATAGCTTTGATTTTATATAAATTTGTAAAATCTCACTTTTTGGCACAAAATTTGGTTTTTATTATATTAGATCATGTTAGTTTCATTGTATTTTTTCTATGGGCAAATATTTTTCTACAAAATAATAATGAATAACATTTGTATTCAAACTATTCTATTATGTGAAGGATTCTTCCTCTTCAGTATCAGTTAAATTTTGACCTAGTCAGTGCAGATATTAACAGCTTGTGAGAATTTTCAAAATGTCTAATAATAAATTGCATTGGTCATTTTTCACAAACAAAAAATAGTGTACAAATTTTGTAAAAATAATAAACGTGACCGCGGCAACCAAAAATATTTGTAATACCCATTTACAGTAGAGATGCAGTTAATGTTACAATCACTCACAATCAGTTGTGGTTTTCAAAATTAAGATCTAGGGATTTGTCATTAGCTGATAAACATGATGATATTTCTGATCATAATTAAAACTGATCCACGTTAAAATATCGGAGAGATCGTGTTGAAGATAAGAGTCAACCAATATAAAAATAATATAAATATTGCCGTAACCTAATATTAATTGTAACGATATTTAGAAATTTATAATTTACATTTGCAAAATTATATTCGTTCCATGAAAAGTCATACATATTAGTAACGTATAAAGATAGAATGATCATATATGAAATTTTGGATGGTCCTGCAAATATCAATAGTTGCTGCCTGTTTGCAGACAAACAGGCTAAATCAAATATCGGCATCCAACTGAGAGTGCATTTTCATCATATAACATATACCTACATAAAATCGATTCCCATAAAAATTTCCATCACTAAAAAAAAGCAGTAATAAAACTCAACATGCGGATCGTCCTCACTTTCTTCGAACTTTCCTACTATGACGCATATTTCGCGCGCTTTAAATAATACGAATGATAAATAATAAAGTTAGACAGCCGACGACGACTCAGTCTAATGTTAGAAACACATCGGAAGAAGATGTGACACCCACTTTTTGCGAGCCATTTAACACAATGGTCGAACGAGCGCTGAAACGAGCCGAAGTCGTATAAAATAACACGACTCGACACCGCTCGGAAATAAATAGAAACGTTCTGTGTCGATCGTCGTTTTTTCGCGGGCTATTATGATAATGTGCGTGTACGAAAAATAAAATCTAAATGAGACCAAACTGAGGGGGAAAACGGTAGGAAGTGGGTGGGAAATTGTGGCTGTTTTTTTTATATTAAGTTATCCTGAAAGTAGTGTCGTATATTGTCTTTGCTCAGTGTTTGCGACATCTATTTTCCTTCTTTTCACATCGTACCAATTTTTTTCATGTGTTCATGCACTTTTGAGCTATAATATCATAGATTGTTTCCATTTTTCTGAATAGTTGCAGTTGGCTTTATTTCAGTTTCGACTTTAAAATGTTTTCATACATGATTACCGGTCTTCCTTTTTAAGGGCGATTTGGTTAAAACTATCAAATCGAAACTTCTAGAACAATTTTTGACACGTCTGAATCTCCAAAATATTGTCCAGTAAATCTAAAATATTATTCATCACGACAGTTGGACTTTTTCTACAAGAAATGGTAAAATATAAAAAAGCGAATAAATCCTTCACTCAGAATTTTAAATGCTTTTATTTACAAAATAGCTTAAAAAATTTATGTAATTAAATTCGTTTTTGAGAATTTCTGTGATCATTATAAAACAAAACATGTGATGAAAAGTCGAACATGACACAACCAAGGATCGAAAAGGATCATCATAAATACGACGATACTTAAGAGTGTTAGCTGATATGTATTGTGTCGATGATTTTTTTTATAAATGATCATTAATTACATTATAAAAAATTTTTGACGCGAAATCATTGATCAATTCAAATAGTACATTAGAAAAATAATTGGTGGAACTAGTTATTACAATAAAAATATATTAATTACTTCAGTACTTCATCTAATAATTCGGGGAATGTAGATATATCGCTTCCCGGATTAGTGAAAAACTGGATTTTGGTATGAAGTTTGATATTATAGTTTTAACAAATAGAAATAAATTCATGTCGATATGAGATTAATAAAATATTTTATGGAGGGTTAAAGGTTACCGAAAACGGTTTTTTGTAAATATCTCGTTAACGATCAGTTTCACAGAAAAAATATGGTAAATCAAATTCGTAACGTACAAATTAACTACAAAAAAGATGTTACAATATTTATTCGTAAGAGTATCTGTTTAGGAGGTAATTCGATAAATTACTATTTTGTATGCAGTTCTCAGCAGCATGCTGCTTACAAAAACATTACAAAAAAGATAATACATGTATTATCTTTTTTGTAATGTTTTTTTCCTAGATAGAACTTTACTTCGTCTTTAAGTCTTAAGTTTTTGTCTTTGTAAGTGCATAAATATGCACTTGGCAAAGACAAACGATTATGCCAATTAATTTTGGCACAATCGTTTTCTTTTTGTATAAATATGTATTATTAATATTATTATTATAAATTCATTTATTAATCTAATCATTAATTTAAAACACTATAAAAGTCCATACTTCACTTCCACAAATATTTCCATTCGGATGTATGTAAATAGTATTTTTTTCCGGTCGTTCGAGTCGGTGGGGTCTAATCGTCCAAATGTTTCGTTTCGCGCGTCCTTGGGAGGATTATGTGTGTCCGTGAGGGTCCTCGGAAGTCGAAAGATACGCATTAAGGACACACCGTAATATATTATGTGCATTGTCTGGTTCCAATGCGGCCGGTCCACCCCCACGAGAGCGAGAGATTAGCGCTTTTGTGTTTTGGTTATTTTTTGTATGGCACAGTCATTAGGAAAACATTTTTTCTGTTAGACCACGTGTCCGCACGCCGGATAATTCGGGATGTGGCTAATAATAGAGACTAAGTATATATTTATTTTCGTTTGTATTATATACGTATTTAAGGAGTAACGTGTAGGAAACGTTTTCCGGAATTCGGGCTCGGTGACACGAATTCAGGCAACTTTTTGAATTGGGAATTCGACGCGTAAAAAGTGTCCGATCGATTCTGTTGTTTTTGTTAAATGAAATTGATGATACGTATTGTATAGATATGTAGAATATAATTAGAAGTAATAAACGACCGATCAAGTTTGTGTTTCATTATATTTAATAAAAAATACACTTTTTTCATCAAGAGAAAAATCATTTTTTGCGAAAATTTCAATGAAAAATACGGCATATCGATTATTTCTAATACCAACACGATTTTTAAAGTATCAATTCAACATTTCGCATCCACAACTATACACTCGACTTGTTTCTATCCAAAAATTCGCTCCAAAAAAAACCAAACCATACGACACATTCCATCTCCACCTGAACAAGCGACCTCCTCATCTCGTCTTCCACCAACACTTTCCTCAACCACCACCCCCGACGAAAATTTCCAAAATGGCGCTGACAGCCCCATTCCACGTTACATAACGCACAAGCGACTAGCTTGGCGACGGGGGCCCCGCGAGGGGGGCGTAGCCCCGATGCGCTTGTGCGCTCCAACGCCCCGCCCCACCCCGCCGCGCCTATATTTTCATTCCAAACAAAGAAACTCATTAATTAAGTGAGAGCGGGCTTTGGCGCTATCATAACAAAAGTGAATCGCCAGCGGGGCCCGACCCCGCCCCGCACCCCCGGGGGCCAGCGCTCGATACAGGGCCTGCGCCCCCGAGCCCCCCGTCCTCTCCTCGCCTCTCGAGTCTCGGGCAAATCCGCTTAACGGAAATGTCCAATACTGTGGAGGTTTGTACGTATTGCGCATACGAATAGCTCGTTCGAAATTCGCGGCACGTTTTGTATATATGGCGGTGATATTGTTGGATTTTTTGTTGTTGTTTTTGACGGTTTTTGGGTGTCGTGTCGGAATTAAGTCGGGTTGGATTGTAGTTGGGTTGTTTGATCGTCATAGCCTGATTGTTTACAGTATAAATATATGATGTTCAAAACAAAAGTGTCGCAAATCGTTCGCACTAAAATTATCTTGTGAAAAAATTATATGGAACGTATTAATCAAGGTTCTGCGGTATAACACTATCGGGCGTACAAATAAAAATTATGAGTTTTATGAAATGGTTAGTAAATATGTAGAATATACAATAAAATTAATGTTAGGAGAATTTTTCTTTGAAAAAAATCTCTTTCAGTTTCGGTCGAAGTTGGTTTTATTGTTAAAAAAGAGACAAAAACATTTTTTTTTAACTATCAGTTTTTTCTCTTGTCAGCATGTATATTTTTTTTTTAAATTCGAGGTTATTTTTATTTGCGTTATTTTGTACATTTGTCTTTGGTAACTCCTTATTAAATTCATCGTTCACCGTCAAACACACAATTGTTTTATCTTCATCTAAATCTGAAGAGTTTCTTCCACTGTGTCAATACAAGAAGGATATACTCGCTTCATAATATTTTCACCGTAGGATATGCATTCGCTTTTATTACAATATTTAAAGAATGTTTTGTTCAGTATAAAATTAGAATTATTTAAAATTTGTGTTGAAAAAATCAGTTTTTGACTTCTTCTTTCTTCGATTTTCAATTTTCGGAATAATTATTTTCCGAGAAAACTTTCTATGGAAGAAATCTTTGTCATTAAAAAAAATATTATTCTTTCAGATTTCAAAATATTAGTATCCCTTCTGGATAAAAGTTCGATACCAGTTTCTATCGGTTTTAACACTTCTAGTATTTCGTTCAGTAGGTACAGAAACATTTTTTCTATCTCAGAAATATTTTTCTCTTTTTCTCTATATTATCTAATTTAATATCGATCAGTGATTTTTTAATACTATGCCGAAGTTTAATATATTTTTCGATCATTTTGACTACTGAGTTCCATCCGAAAATAATGTTAGTTTCTTCCTATATTCTAATTTGACATGATTCTGAAGTATTGTATTTTTGATGAACTCCTATCGAATGATAAAAATCATCGGTAAGATCAAATCCTTCGATATTGAGATTTTCTAAAAGCAGAATTACAATAAACGGTTTTGCCCAAACGCACAGAACCATTATGCTCATGAAACTTAAACGATCGGAGAATGCGCTGTACTTACTGCTAGACAACAGACCTTCGAGAATATTTTTCGATTCTTTGTGTATTTGATTTATTATTTCTCTTCGTGCAGTCGTGAAAATGTTTTAAATGTCGTGAAGATTTTTTTAAATCCTATTCCCGAGATTCGAGTTAAGAATTCCCGAGACGAGGGACAACGAAAAATCCGTGAATTCCCGGGAATGCCTGTCTCGGTCGATCCGGGTCAGACATTCTCGGAACCCTAGTTCCTACATATGTGGAAAATGGACTAGTCCAGATACTACTAATCAAATGACAAAACACTGGTATTCTATATTTGATATCGAGTCAGGTGTTTTCGACTAAAATCGAAGCATATGAATTATTTTCCGAATGCGAAAAATCAGGTATTGGCCGACATTCGAATTATATTGAAATTAGGTTGACGCCATTTGAATCTATATCGAAAATCGAACATTTAATGAAACGTTTTCAATTTGTATTTTTCGTGCTTCTAATTTTTACGGTTCGAATTATATTGGAATTCGGTTGACATCATTTGATTCGAAGTCCATTTCGATGGATGTCATTCCAACGAGCACTTGTTAAAGTATATAATTTTTCGTGTTCGGATAATAATTTATATATGTACTTCGATTTCAGTTGACAACAGGAATATTTGTTTTAATGATCGCACTGTGAGTTAGACTTGGTTAGTGTATAAATAAGTTGAGGTTTATGAGAATTTACGATAGATCAAAATATAAATGATTAATTTTATAATATGAATCTTGTACAGTTTAATTAAGTCGAAAAAAAACAAAACAATTTTCGAAATCATAAAAATTTATTCATGAAAATTGATTGAATTTTTTTCATTTTTTTTATATGGAAATATGAGCACGAATATTTTATACATTGGAAAAAATATTTTCATGTAAACAAAGCCTAGCAAAAGTTTTTGATTTTATAATAAACGAAGCAAAATAATAAATATATTACTTTTCTATGTTACGAATATACAAGTATACACGTATTTCGTATACCTATGCACAGCACAAAGTTTTGAAAAAATAATTTAACGTTTTAATTGTAAATTTCGCTTTCACAAAATATTTTCAAAAGTAACCTAAAACATTATCAATATAAAAAATGTACTATTGTTAAATAATTGAATAAATATACTATGAAACACGAACTAACTTATCTATTCTCATTCATTCGATGCATTTAATTTTTTTCGTTCAACCACGAGAATCTACATCTTATAAAAAATACAATAAATATTCAATACGAACCGAAAAATCAATGCTTTCACCTCTTCGGATTCATTTCGGCGATGCAAATTTTCATATTGAATTTGGGGAATTTGAATATTATAATAATCGGTCGAAAAAAATGCGCATATCTGAAAAGGCTTCTATGTGTAAAACGTTCAGACCCGAAAGAACGAATATTTCTTATATATTTATATACAGAGATAGACTTTACAAGATATACATTCTTACTGTATATATAAGGGATGCAGAATCAAAACTAACAATTATTTAAAAATTAAACATTCACCTATTATATTTATTCATCATCGCATTCGTTGCGATAGATAAATCAGAAGTTTCACGATACCGAAATTTTGAGTGGGTGACAGATTTTCAATAGGTAAAAATTTTTTTAATCCAATCGAAAAACTTAAAATCAACCAGGCCTGATTTTTTAAATTGATGAAATATGATTCGAATAAAAAAATACGCATATTTTCAAAATACAAAATCGACATTGCGAAATTTGAACCATCACCCCTCATATGTACGCAACGAGACTTAGAACGGTGTAGATGCGAACCGAAGCAGCTGACTGAGAATCCGAAGTGAAAGCCACCCTTGGGCGCTACGCCCCCTCATGGGGGCCCCCGACGGCGTCGGTTCTCGAATATCTTCCATCACAATCGACATTATCTATGCGCCAAAGCCGCTCTGATACCCAATTTCAAAGCAAAATTATGCTCAGCTCGATAGCAATACACAGCGGTACGTTTTGCATTATAAATTATATGGAGGCCTGTTTCGTACTCTAAAGTTTATATTCAATGTATAAATAAGCGATTGTTGTTTTTGAAGTAGTCAAAAAATTCGGAAAAATCATGTTCCTGTGTTTTTAAGTATTATATACGGAATAAGGCTAGGCACACACCTGCCATTTGGTCGCGCGCGATCGTTTGGTCGCGAAAATGGAATACATTGTTTTGGGTTGAAATGCGTGTATATATCATATATGCGCATTTCAACCCAAAATAATGTGTTCCATTTTCACGATCAAATCGCAAGTGTGCGCCTGGCCTTAGTTTCAATAACGTCGATAATCAAAAAATACATTGAACATCATTATTGGGTAAAGGAAACTGAAGTTTTACAAAATCAACAACGATCAATACTTGTGCAATTGTTTCATTGACTGTTAAACATTATCTAAATATTGACATTATCAATATAAAATAAATTTTGTTTGAAAATAATTTCGATAAAATCCGTATTTTGCCCAGATATTGAATGTGAAGATTTGGGCATCTTTGAGTTATTTTTTTTCGGTTCGACAGAGATAAAATTTTAGATTGGAAGGAAAATTACTTGTTACAATACTCACCTCTTCAACACTTAGGCATGCAAGAATTTCGTGAATGTATTTGTGAAAGAAATTAAGTTGGGGCGTGACTGGGAAGGGTGGTTCCCTCAGCCGCCATTGGACGAACGACCCTTAAGTGCACCTCTCCCTCTAAATAAATATATTATTTGTATTTCACCTCTGTCAGGCCACACCCAAAGTAAGCGGTCTGGAAGCCTTATATACAGTCGTTAAATATTCTTGAATATGATAATTTTGCATTTTTCAACCATCGTAATTGTAACAAACGTGGATTCATATGTAAATTTTGTGTTCGTACAAATTTGAATTTTGGTATCTGAGAGTGATTTGTAATAGGCATATCGATGGAGTAATATATGTGGTCGATAATTTCGATTCTTTTTATTCAATATTATAAAAAATATGCTTAATGTAATAAGTAATATCAGTCTTTCTCTTTGTATTTTAAGACGAAAAAATTATTTAAAATTTGAAATATATGCTAATATCATAAATTTTATTTATAGATTTCTTTCAGTATTTAAAAACATTGTTGTTGTTTACTTATTGTATGAAATATAATTTAATAATAGAATGTAACCGCTCTGCATAGACACCTTTGCATATAAATTAATATCTTTACTATGAAAATAAATATTTTATAAATTCAGTGTTGAAGGAAAAAGCTTTCTTGGAAATTCTCTGAAAATTATGCGCATACAATCCGATTGCCATAAATCGAGCACACGAGCTTGTTTTAAGTTTGAGTTTAAGCTTTGCAGCTTACTCAAATGTGACAGCCCTGTGTTTGTTTATCAAGTACGCCGCCGGGAAATGGTATTAAATGATCAACTCGTGGAAATTCAATTTGATTTCATCGCATATAAAAAAAATTTTAATCAAGTTAAAAAAATAACGATATTCTCATGTCGCGATTCAACAGAATTTCGAAAATCGTAAATTTTCCAGACGAATGTCACAATCGATCGCAGAGGGAGAACGGACAACCGTTCTCGTTTCGAAAACGTTCTTTTTTCCGGCAATTTTCTTTCTTCATCGTCATCATCATCATCATCATCTACGAGAGGTCTTCTTCTTCTTTCACTTCTGGTATAGCGTTGACGAGCTGACGATACATCAGATGTGAAGGAAACCAGACGGAATTGGGAGCGTGCAATATGGACGTTCGGCAACGATTGATCTCGCCAAATATTGGCCTCATCCTCCGACTGACACCTAGACAAGCCGTTCTCAACACTTGTTAAATTGTAAATTCACTATTTATATGCCGCTAATGTTATCACTTTTGATTTTCGGTTATGAACTTTGTAGAAATTCTGTTTTTCCTGGGAAAATCGACCGTTTTTTTAGGGTGTTTAAATATAAAATCGTCACTTAATACGAATGATTTAATTGATCGTATGTTAAAATTAGCAAAATATTTGAATAAAATATATCATATTTATTATTCTTAATAATTTTGATTAAGATGTTCGTATATATATATATAAATTATTTATTGAGCGTATAAATGTTTACTTACAATCACCGACTGATTAACATGATTTGATTTTATTCGTTGACTTTTCATAAATTTTGTAATATTATTTTAGCGATTTTTTTCAAACACGAATCGATGTCAACGTGTATTGCAATATGATTTCTTTCACAAAGAAAACCACACTCGAACTCGTTTTCGATTTTCGAACCACATTACAATATTTTTCAAAGCCGATTTGCACTATTTAATTCCGCAAAAACCACTCAGATAGATCCACTCTATCCACGACATCTCCAATATAACACCGAAATACCGAATTTGCGAAAAATCGTCATTCGAAATTCGGTGTATTTTAGTGGGATTTGGTGGTCGGCGCGAACGCAAAGTGAAGCCATAAAATCGGGCCGCGTGTTTACCCGCGGCCTGCGCCCAATACAAATATTTGGGAAACACCGACTTTTTTATTTGCAAAATTCAAATGATTAATAGAGAAGACCGAGTCTGTCCTCCGTGCATGTTCGCACGCTCGTTTTATTCTTTTATTGCTTTCGGATCGGTTCTGGCCGCCTTTTTACGGCGTTTCGCGTTGTTTTTCGATCGATTCAATGATGAATCTTTCCTAAATATATATTTTTGTATATCGATTTGTTTGTAAAGTGAGTGGAATTGCTTCGGCGTGATATACTTGCGTTGCATTGTGGCGCGCGAATTCAAATGTCAATCATGCGGGCGGGCTTGCTGTGGAAATCTTTCGTATTTCGTTTCC
Source organism: Hydropsyche betteni (assembly GCA_028571205.2). Classification (NCBI taxonomy): domain Eukaryota; kingdom Metazoa; phylum Arthropoda; class Insecta; order Trichoptera; family Hydropsychidae; genus Hydropsyche; species Hydropsyche betteni. Next base: position 1,789,813 of record JAOXNN020000033.1, on the reverse strand, counting down.
GGCAAATTTTCAATGTGGCCTCGTTAATAATTCGTGTATGAAAAAAAAAATCGATCGATTAAAATAACACGCTTGTCGACATTTTACGATGGACAGTTGTCAATTAACTGTCGAATGTGGACGGTCGGAATTATTTTCGATTGAAAAAAGAAATCGATTTTAATGAAAATTTTGATAGGCTCCAAACAATCGATAATACAAGTTAATTTTATTATATTAAAAATCCATAATGATATCAATGTTGGGGAAAAGCAAAATCGTTTTTTAGAGGGTCAAATTTGGAAATAATATAGAGTTAAAATATTCGAAAGGGTAAGAATCTATTTAATTGTATTAGAAAGTAAGCCGACAATCTATCGCTTCGGTTTACTTTTTCACGAACCAGAAAATTGAAGGGTGAGTACTAGGAATTTTAATATAACGTTTAAAATCTATCAGGTTTTCGCTTATCGAATACTCTTCGAGTAAAATATTTCATACATAATAACACACACACGCACACACAAACACACACACACACACACACACACATATATATATATATATATATATATAAATATTTAATATATAATA
>JAOXNN020000033.1:1738631-1784208 GCA_028571205.2 Hydropsyche betteni | reverse complement strand
AATATATATAATTCGAGTAACTCGCGGAACAGGCATCAAAGAAAATGTTATTTCTGGCACTTTTCTTCTGCCAGTTATTACTGGCTATTCCGTACGGACTCTCGCGGTCAGGGTCGGTGTAATTCTTTCTTTTTATACGTATTTTTCGCTTTATTTATCCCATTCGATTAGTGGAATAATTTTACTTTCATCACAGTGCGTTGTGTATTTTTTCAATAATTCCATTGCGATTCCAACAGCCGATCTGTTACTAGCGATTTCGAATCGAATCAATCAACACACACAAATTCAACCTGTATCCAACATACCGTGGGCAACACAGAACACTTACGTATTTTCATTATTCCTTTTCCACAATAGAAACCTGAAATCTCACATTATACAAATCGAACCACTCAATTCATAATTCGCTGCCTACCTCCAATCCCTTCACCGGTAGAACAACATCAAGAAGACTGTTATTCCACATTTTCAAACCAGAAATCCCATCTAGCGCATTCGCACAGTGAAGACCAAAACTCCGCCACTGTGCTCGTATTCCACCTACAACATTGCAATTATACCCACCACCCCTTATATACGTATAGGGTGTAAGATCCCACTGAAAGCCGACGGGGGCTGAAAGTCCTTCCGTCCCCCGGCCCCATCCACTCGTCCTCCCCGCGGGAATGGGGTTGATGGCATAGCCCGAGGCCGCAAGAGGTTTTAAGCAAAGATAATATTATCTTTCGAGGCATAATGTAATTCATATTATATAGCTCTCTCTCCCCGGTTATTTTGTTACTATCTCGCGCGCCACTGGCAAAAGGTGGCCGCGGAGAGAGAGTTATTCGCTTACGGTCTCTATTTTATATATATTATCATGTTATATACCGTCTTCGAGTGGCGTTGTCGAAATTAATGACGAGCGACGAATTTCAAAACGGTCGCCGTATTATTGTTGTATATATATTTAGATGTTTCGCCAAGCGGAGGTTTATAATATTAGATGGAAAATTAAACGGTGCGCGAGCGGATGAATCGAGTCCGTCAAATAGTAGTGTTAAGTATGTAAATATTCTTCGTTGAATCGAGAGATAGAATGAAATTTGCGTCTGACAGAGCCGATAACGGAATTGTTTTCATTAATATTTCAAAATTCTTCGAATTGTGTGGGAGCGGTTTTCAAGTCTCGATATAATTAGTAGTTTGTGAACTTCTGGAATTTTGAACGGTGTTTGTGTGGAATATACGAAAATTAAGACTTACTATATAATATTTAATTAATTAATATTAAAATATATTCATGATGAGATTTATATATTCCCATGACTTAAAAAAAGGTTCAATAAAGGAAAATTTTGAAAAATGTCCTGTTATAATTCAAAATTTTATAATAGATACTATTAAACATAATAGTTAATTCAAAACAAGTTTTCCATTAATTAAAATTATTATAATGAGGCCTATCGATGTTTATTATTGAATTATTGAATCACCTTATAAAAAGTATTATAATGAGGAGTGAGAGTAAATTTATTTACCTTTCATTTCTCTTTAATTAACAAAAAATTCTCAATGAGTAGCTTTATACGAGTGTAAAATGAATTTTATAGTTGGTATCTGTAGTGAATATATTATATTAGATGGTTAGGATTCGGCAATTTATAGATCTACATATATTTTTTTAATTTCAAATGAATTTTAACACCACACTGTATAAAAAATCCTTTGGTCGTCTACTTTTCCCGTATTTTTATGATTTTTTTCGAAAATTGGTACTTAAATTTTCCTTCGGAGCGGCTGTGTACATTTATTTCCGACTCATATTTGCTATATGTGGCGAATAAAAACAAATCGAATTATTTGAATGATATTCCATCTTTAAATACATAATATGTATTTTGCTAAAAAAACATTGAGAATGCAAATAAAGTGAACGAAATTTGCTTATACAAATAATATTACGTACTTGTTAAGTTGAAACAATGGATGAATAAGTTGTTTATTTAGCGTATCGCGAGTCTACTTAATTAAATATTTTCTCAAAATCTTCACGATGTGCATAGTTACAGGAAATTGATTTGTTTTTAATTATTCAAAAACTCAATTTCAACCTCAAAACTACTGTAATACACTCAATAAAATTATATTTTTCCCGAAAATTATAGTAAAAAAAAAATCAAGTTATTATAAATCTAAAAAGCTCCTGAATCATTATCAATTTAATATAAGGTCATCAGTATACTCACATCAGGATTTTTTCAACAATTACTCCATGGATAGGGATTATAAAATGAAATTCAAACAACCATTTCGATATGAAGATATTAATTTAATTTCATTAAATTTCTACATGCTATATATTGATATTATGTACAGTTCAAACCACAGACATGCGTTTTTTTTAATATTAAATCTAATAAATCAACTAGAAACATACAATTACTCATCTTATAAATATGTATAGAATAATAATATAGGAATGATATAATTATTTTATCCGTTACAACTTGATTTTCTAATACACGATAATATTAAAATAGAGGTAAACGGATGAATGGAGGAAGAGCGGAAAATTAATATTTATAATGAAAATATCTTCACGGCACAGATAGATTCATTGAGAACTTTCACATTTTTTTCGTTTGTTTATACGGCGGTTGTTATTCAACCGATTTAAATGGAGATTCGCATGAAAAACGGCGCGATTTTCACAATCTCGTTTTCCCGATCTCGATTCCGTTCACCCGCAACCCTTACATACACTCGATTCGCACAAAACAGTACGAAAATCGCTACTTTAATTTAAATTTCAGTGCGTTTTCGCCTTCACAATAAAATGGAAATTAACATTAATGAATATTACAATTATAATTTTTAGACACATGCAATTTACGATTTATCTTTCAAAATGTACGCTTGAAAACTAATGATTTGAATGTTCGTAGATTGATTTGAAAATCATCATTTATAACGGTAAACAATCGATTCAGATCTTCACAACAGAGATCACTTTTTAGGGACTAATTAGTCGAAAAATAATTTAGCGCGCTAATAAAATTTTAATTTATGGAAAAATCTTTATTCATTAATTGGATTTATAATTATTGTCTATGATGAAATCAAATACACAACGTGGTTTTATTTAATATGTATTGATAAAATCTGTTGAAATGGTGTATTATATTATAACTTCCGAAAAATTCACGAATAGATACACTGTATAATTTATATTTATAATTATATAATTATATTTTAAATGTATTTATTATTCGGGGTAGACTGCAAAATATTTTCATTTTGATTGAAAAGTTAACGAAATAAACATATTTAATTAATTCAATGCTTCGTATTATTTATGTTCATATGTATTTATTAAGTCTATTATAGAGTGAATGAAATAATATTATTAGATTTATGGCGGATCGTATAATTTAAAAATCATTTTAAAATTGAGATCACAATGACAAACATAATTTATAATTTCATTCATATTAAATTTAATATACAATAATAATTTCATTTTTCTAAATTAACATAACAATTTTATAATATTTCACAATGTTTTTTTTACATTCAAAATCGAAAATGATAAGAATATTTTCATATTTTCATCTGTATATAGTAAAGGGCAACTTTTAAGTGCATGTTCAAAGTGCAGTTTTAACTTGAATGAAAAAATACGTTGAAAACGTATTATATTTTTTACACAGAGTTTATTCTATCAAATATTTAACATAATTTTAAATTTGAAATTTATATAAAAATGAAAATATTCTTACAACTTGAACAGTATAAATGATCGTATTTCATTATAAGTAAAAGGAACAACATCCAAGAAATCAAGTTATTTCAAATGAATTGTCAAAATGGTATAAATTACATTATTTATAAAATAAAATTTAGAACAAACTCACCCCGAAACAACTCGATTTTTTCACTATTGTTATACAATAATTTCGTCTCGTCGATTGGGAAAAAAGTTAAGACATATTTTGACAATTTACATTTTTTAGCTCGAAACTGCGCAAAGTTCAAATTTCTTGCACAAATGACATCACGTATATTATATTACTATATTATAAAATTTCCAACACTACAATCACGTACAGATTTTTTTTATCAAACACTTGGTTCATCACGTTTTTTATGATTGTCTGGAATTTTTTGCACTAACAATCAAGGTTTCACGTTTAATAAACTGCGACGTATTTTTCTTATTGATTGATATTCACAGAATATATATAATATATATAAATTAAGTTGAGTTTTTTCGTGCACGCATTTTTATTGTTTGAATTAACACACGATAAATATTCACTTCAAGGTATTTTGTTTTAATACGATGACGTGTTCACTGAAATAAATAAAAAGGAAATACAAATTATTAATCCGAAACATATTCAGTTCAAAATTTTATAGGAAAATACTTGAATTTTCATTAAATCTTAATCACTAACAATCATATTTTAACAATTATAATTGATATTTTATAAGCTATATTACATATATACGCCTAATCTTTTAACAATTAACTTTATTATTTTAATAGACTGAAAGAAAATGGTTATGCAGTAATAAATTTTAACGAAAAAAAAACTGTCGTACATAATCTAATAAATTTCATAGAATAATACGATACGCTCAGATGAGAATATTGCCAAAATATTGTATTATAAATATACATGTGTAAAAAAACGCATAAAATAAAACTCAAAATTCGCATTTAGCTTTAAAGTCATAGAAAAAAGACATTCTGTAACATCAAAGAGATATAGAATATTGATTTGAGGACAAAAAAAGTCACGCATTGAAAAATTTACTTCTCCAATTTATCGGAAACTACAAAACAATAAATAACTGCAATATTATTTACAATATTTATATAATTCGTCACACATTTTCAATGGGTTTTTAGGAAAAATATGAAGAAGTTCAAAAAACACGGAAGCATACCACTTGTAACATTATACTGAAAACCGTTAAAATTTCTCAAACAATTCAATTTTAACTCGAAGAAAAACATAATCTTGACAGTTGACTAATCCGAGTACACTCACGAGACAGATTAACCTGGATTAGCGACGGTCAACTGTACTCCGGGGCATTTGGAACAATGATCGATCTTCCCATTTCGTTAACCTTACAAATATACTCGATCATTTAAAAAAAACGATTGACCATGCAACAGAATATCTTTTCAACAAAAACATATTTACGAGCAAACGCAAAATCGGCAGGGCATTTTCTTACCAAAAACTGAAGAGAATTCCAATTGCAGACATTCATTAAAAGTGTGCACGATTTGTATAAACACGTCAGTCAATGAATAACGCGCGCTATTTCTGACATTCGATGCTCATTTTTTTCCCAAATGTACGCGTCTATACACTCAAGAACACACATATGCATACAATTATATATATATATTTTCTGATTTTCTTCTCGTCTTCGTCAAAAAAAATTTTTTTTTGGTTGTTTTAACTTAGGTTACGTCGCTGTCTGTCACTCTTATATGCTAAATTGAAATCCTTTCTGGTCGGTGTCGGGTTACGTTCAGCATCCGCCGTTCGCAGCAAGTCCTGAAACCAAAGAAACGAAACGCATTGTACCCACATATCGTATTATATATATGCACATTTGAAAATTGTACCTATTACAAAAGAGTCATAAAAAAACGATCCATCTCTGCTAAGTGAAATCAGTTTTGCGTTAACATTTTGCATGCACAATTTGTCGCGACTTTGAAATAATGTTCATTCACGGGGGCGATTCAAATTTTGTGTGAAAAATGATTATTTCGTTTTAAATGTAAACGGTTCGTGGAATTTCCGTAAAAATTTGAAATTATATAATGAAGGTCGACTATTATTAATTTATTTTCGAATGATTTCGGTGGAAAATGCTATATCGAAATCGGTATTGTTGCAGAAAATAGTCGATTATAATGTAGAATTTAATTAGTGATATTATAATGCACCGTGGGGTTTTCGTGTTATTAATTTTAAGAATCGAATAAATCCACTAATGTTTAATTATACCTAAGTTTATTTTATTTAACATCGGCAAACAAATAATTTAAAAATAAACGGCGTATGTTTTTATCACGTGTTTTCAAATATACTCTTCAAAAAAAAGGCGTCCTCTTTAATATCAAAATAAATATTCAGTAAGTAGATATTTTTATATTTTAATATTACGGTGTCGAGTTCAGGTTTCTATAATATATAAACACCACGCTCATATTTCTAATAATAAAAATGATTCTTGACGTATAATATTTCAAATGCAATCAGAAATGCAAATGCAATTATAAAAATACAACTATATACTATTAAAATTAACTGACGACTATTAACGTAGGTAATAAATCCAAATGGTTTAATTTTATGAAGACAACTTACATAAGTAATAACTGAACGAGTTAATTTTGTGTATTGTACAAATTTAATAATTAAGAATTATTAGCAAGAAATCGAACAACAATAATGAAAATTATTTTAGCCTCTTAGGCATTATGTGATTATTGATGGCAGTTTCGAAATTTGACGAAAGGATAACAATGATGAAAAAAATGAACGGATCGAAAACGTAGCTTACAATTAGTGCAAAAATAATCATTTCATAAGATGCTCACTTTCGTTTTTGTGTATCAAAATATTTCCAATACGATTCGCAAATTTGAATTTAGCAACACTGCGCTTGCACAAAACAATGAAAATCAATAAAATGTTCGCACGCAAATTCAATGGATAAACTAATAATAAAACAATAGTAATTACCTAGGCATACGTATCCTAGTACTTGTTAGTACACGGCTGATGATAATACGGCGGGCGGTAATGTGGCGGCAAATCTGGCGGAGGCGCCAGCTGACAGCTCGGAGGCTCGAACAAGTCACCAGGATACCAATCCTGAGGCGGAAACTGCTGCTGATGATATCCAGGATAAGCCAGGAGAGGCTCTCGCCCCAACTCCGAACAGAAGGGCTCGGCGTCTCCTCCGGAACGGCCCGCACAAGAAGGGATTTCACCTCCCGGCTCCCTCTTCGGCCTCCACTCGGACAGCCTCGGCTTCACGTCCACCTTCACATCCAACTCGCGCCCGCGCTCCTGCAACTGTTGTCTCCTCAAAGCTTCCTCCTTCTCTTTGAGCGCGTCCTTCTTTTTGAACCGTCGCCGCCGGCGCAGATACGATCCGTTGTCGAACATGTTGTACGAGTCGGGATCCAGAGTCCAGTAACTGCCCTTCCCGGGCTTCTTGTCGTCGCGAGCCACCTTCACGAAGCACTCGTTCAAACTCAAATTGTGCCTGATCGAATTCTGCCAACCTTGCTTGTTCTCGCGATAGTACGGGAAGCGCTCCATGATGAACTGGTATATGCCGTTGAGCGTGATCTTCTTGTCCGGTGCGTTTTGGATGGCCATCGCGATGAGGGCGATGTACGAGTAGGGCGGCTTCACCATTTCCTTGGGCGGATTCAGTTGTTGATGGCTGTGTAGATAAGGGGCAGCGGCGTATCCATACCGGTATTGTTCGTAAGCGTACGAGCCGGAGCCTCCGGCGTAGGCGCCTCCGGCGCCCCCCATGGTGCCTACGCCCCCGACGCCGCCAACGGCGCGGTAATAAGCGTTCTGGTCGCCGAACAACGCTTGCATCTTCGCGGCCCTCAACACATCCGACGAAACGAAACGAAAAAAGCCGCGAATGTTTCCTTAGGGCGACCGCCTATTATTCTATTTGCGGAAACAACACGCGCCCGCGTCTCGCGCGCGCCTATTTTGTCAGACAACAGAGCGCGTTTACTTAGCCGCGACGGCAGCCGCCGAACAAACACGCCTCGGCCCACTACCCGGGGGGCGGGGTCGGCGGTGGCCAATCGAGCGAGGCCACGCCCACCGCCCCTCCACCGGAGAGGGACTGCGCATGCGCGTGACGCTCGCTCTCCCCCACCACCCCCCGCTCGCCGCTTTCCCGGCGCTTTCCCGGCTGGGGTGGGTGTGGAAATTCGGGTTTCGTTAATGGGTCGATTAAAAATTCATGATTTTTCAATTTTCGTATAGTTGCGGTGGCGTGCTTTGAGTTTTCGAATAAGATTTGGATTTTTCAGTTTTGATGTGGAACAGTTTCGTTTTTCAATGAGATGAACGTGAGGGATGAAAAATAATATATGTTTGTTCGGAAAAATAGACGGATTTTCCGGTTCGTACCGTCATCGTTCCCAGTCCGGACGCGTCCACTGCTTGACGAAGACCACCCCGATTTTTTCCGTTTCCCTAGCTATTCTCATCCACACAACGTCACATGTTTTGTAAATTTCATTTTAATTTCTTGTGGAGAATTTCCTTTTCTCTGATATGTGAAGATTTTCATTATACAGAGGTTGTTTTTTCTTCTTGCAGCATATTATGTTCATTGCTATTTCCATCGCTACATATGTATGTTCATTCACATAATCGACTTTTGTCATCTTATGAATTCATGAATTCCTCTTTTTATCTTAGTAAAATCTTTGACGAGAATCAACGTTGGTTCAAGGGTATCCGTATCCTATATGTATTTACATCATATATGAACAGATTTTATAATATCAGCTATGGAACAAAGCTTTTCTGTTTCATTATCAAAATTTCAGACAATTTTTTTTGTCGAATATATACATCAAACTTCATGGCAATTTGAATATCCATTATTTCTCAATTAGCCTCAAGCTAGCATGTATTTATTGGTTTTCCCATTTATTGCTTAATTTCGGTCATCGAAAGGAATGGATATGTTCGAAAATACTAAACCATTGACAAGGGAATAAACGATGTACATATTCGCAGTCTTCGGAAAATCCAGGAAAAATTGTCTTATTTTGTCGAGATGCTTTATTTGACCCATGGTGGATAAATTTATTTATACGCTACCATCGGAAGTACGACAACGAATTCAATATAATAAATAATTCACTTTTACATTTCCTGATCGCTGAAACAACAATTCGGCTCGTGTGACGTTTCATCTCATTTAATCCCTATCCCCTCAAAAGTGCCGTCACACAACACAACTCATCGGTTAAATCCACGACGAAAAAAAAGTGGGAAAAACGCCATATAATAAATTCATCTTAAGGGTAGAACTAAGACCGCGTCGACTAGTAGAATCCCCGTTTCCTTTCGTCAATTTTACGGTTTATTTATACATAATAACAAACGTGTGATAAATACAAAGGGTTCATGAAAGTTTTTTGTTTAATTTGGAATATCAATAATTTCAAATTTCTGATTGTGCAAAGAAAATGATAATTTTTTTTTGTTATAAAATTTTCGATCGTGCAAATTCCAAAATAACTTGTCGTATTTATAAGTGTTTTTTCAATATTTCAAACTTGATTATATACTATTTTCCTAAAAGGGATTTTTCATATGCAAAGTTCAGAAAATTCCATTCCACGAAAATAAATAAAATTTTGATAAATCTTGTGCCTAATTTATCCCATGTCAAGATTTATTTCAAGTTAAATAATTTAATATAACGTACATACATCGTGATAACCCTGTAGGTACATATGCGAAGAGTTTTTGTTTAACCGACGGATTAGGGTTGGAAACCTTTTTGATTTTCCGCCTCTAATTATGTTCAAAGTGATGTTTTAGTTCAGGGTGTGCCACTATTTGGCGATGCTTGTTTTAGTTGGGGATCATGAATACGTTGTGGAAAAGTTGTTACAACCCTTTATCACTTTTGTTAGTTATTTTTATATTATATTATTATGTTATATTTTGCTAGTTATATTTAGTAGGTATTTATAACATATTATATTTTTATGAAATAAAATTAATTATTTTATTGATAAACCTAAATACATCTATTATTAGTGCGATGAATTATTATGAATATGTGATTGAATCATAACGTTGGTGTCATTATTGTATACTATAATATAATATAATTGTATGAATTTTATTTTCAATTAAATTTTTCAAATAGTAAAATCTTCAATTTATCGACATCGATAAAAAATAAGCAAAAGTTAAAGATTCGAATTACGCGACGAAAAAAGCGCCGTCGCTGTTGTTTCAACAAATAAATCCGCGCCGATACAGTCGACGACAACGAAAACAACTAAAACAACAACAACAAAAACCACGATATGAATCGATCGATCGGACAATCGAACTCGAAGTTTCGACTTAATTTAGATTCCATTAAAATGAGACCGGAGACACGTTTTCTTCCTTTGACCACGAAAGAAATAAATTATTTATCGAATGAGGAAGCCAGAAGACAGACAGACAGAAATACAAAAACTGAATACCCATATAAATTTCGACATGAAATACGCGGTGAGAAAAATGATTTTTTGGGGAAGAAATTCAGTTTTTTTCATTCGCCAGATTCAATTTCGATTTTTCTTTTTACAATTAGACGTAGATGAATGCAATATGTTTTTTTTGTTGTCATATTTTCTGAAAAAAATGAATAATATACTGTCTTTGTTTGAATTTTTATGTTACGCAGACTCGTGTAAATCGTGGGAATTTCGAAAACTATTTGGGGAGTATGTATTTTGATTTTATTTAATAATTACTTGGTATGTTTCGGAAAATACTGTAAATAAGAGAAAGGGAGAAAGATAGAATTTTGGTCAAAGGCAACATGTGCGACGCCCATACGCGTATGCGCGTAACGAATTATCGATTTTCGTACCTATACTAATATTGTTACAATGGAAAAAAATTTTTGATGCGTTTCTTTGTTTCGAAACCTACTTTGACATTGTAAAGATTTAATTTTTTTTCACGAATTCATCGAGTTTGGATAAAATAATTGTAGGAAAACAAATATATTAAAAAATAAACTGAGATTACGCTTTGTACCTATACCTATTTCGCTTCGTTAAACGTGATCGTTATTATTTTTTTAAAATGTTCATTTTCAGAATTATCGTATTATCCAGTCATACCTTGCAAAATTAATACTACTGCATTACAATAGATAAAAAAAATTACAATTTTCTGTAATCTGTTGATCTTTAAAACGTTATAAATAGTAAATATCTGGTTTAATATATTAGCATATTTTTTTGATTTTACTCTACCATTTTTCATTGTGTGATCCTTGTTTTCTTTTGCAATTCTCAGTTACCATTTTAGTACTTCACGTGTACATCCAACATCTGCCCACATTGTTACATGACTACCCCCATTGCCATTTCAATAATTTTACTAACATTACTTGTTAGTTCATTCTACTCACGAATCACATCGAATCTGCTCGAAAATCATATTAAAAATTCTTTTGAAATTGTTCCATCAATATATATGAATTGAAAAACGAAATTTCAATATTTGAAATCGATAATACTTTTCATATATTTCGCCAATTAGGTATATGGATATATTACGATATGCACGTATTATTGTATACAGGCGCTACAAAAGTCTCCTTAAAACCTTAAAGAGGTAATGGGTTATGTTATTTGGAACATTTTAAATAAAGTTTCATAGTTTTCAAGTTATTTTTATTATATTTTGATTTTAAGAAAAAATTAAAATTCTCGCACCTTCGCACTAATAATATCCAAATGAAAAGAAATATGGCAGACAAATCTTTTGTTTGTTTATTGTGTATTTTTAATCCATAAATATGAATAAAAATTTCTATATTAACACAAAACTATTTGAAATACATACATGATTAGTTATAAAAATCTTGTTGAAGTAAAGGGAAACTAGAGATTTTTTTGATATTTCTATCTTGTTTGAAAAAAATGATGTCCAAAATGTTCAAGTATTATTAAAAACCTCTCTGTTTAAAGATCTTTTGATACCAAAATTGTACATTCAGATATCTAATCGATTTTCAAAATCAGGATACAAAAACGAAACTATTGTATATAGAGGCTACAAAGAGACCTTTGTAACACACTGTATTCAAAAAATAAAAATAAAACAACTACTCTAAAAATGAAAACGTGAAACCGCACGCAACACTAATTCCCAACATTCTTCCCGGACGTTTATGTTTCCATTGCGCACTTACATTCCGAATTTCTGATTCGATGACCCCTCAACAGTATCACCGACAATCCAAGAGGATATCTAATTGAAATTTATGCACTATAAGACGAGATTGGATATGCGAACGACATATTATGACAGATCCGTTCGTCGGCAATATATAGCGGGGAGTGACTGGTCGTGAGCACATCACCGCGGCCGCTAGACTATTTTTTACTCTAACCAAATATACAAACGCTTGCCACGCTGTGTAACTATAAGATTTGTTTTGAAATTAAATCGAACATTGTTTACGGATCGCTGTCAAGCGGTTTTTTCGCCTTTGACGCATATCAAAGCAGCGGGAGGCTCGCATACTGTGGGACGCGCGCACTTTGCGAGTTAAGGGTTAAATTATTCGATCGGGTTTCGAATGGGGGGTTTTGAGCTTTTTTGACAGTTCTACTACAATTTGTCTCAGACCGTCAAAACGACAGTTCGTCAAAGATAATTCGTCCAAACGACAATAATTCCAAGACCGTCCAAATGATTGTTCGTCTAACAACAATTCGTGAGGGGAATGAAATATGTTGGCAAAATTGCATTTCACGTTCATCTATACATACTCATATGTGCGCGCGATTCAGAAAGGCCAAGAAATTATCTGTTCAAGGTACCAAAATAGTATTATCAAAATAATCATTTATAGCATTGCATTACTCACGTATTTGTCGATTTCAGGATAGCAGGGAAATTTCGATAATACTATATTAATACATTGAACAGAAAGTTTCGTTAGCCTTTGTATCGCGCGTGTAGTATTCAATCAAATTTCAAATTGAAAATGAAATGAGTATGTGTAGGTGCACGTGTATAAACGTGAAATGTAAGTTTAGCGACTTATTTCATTCCCCTTACGAATTGTTTTGGACGAATTATCACTTGTACAAAATGTCGCGTTGATGAATTGGGATTTCAAATGGTCATATTTCTGTGATTATTGCATCATTGTGACCGAATTTTGAAAGGTTTATATTTGGAAAGAAGCCGTTCGTATACAGGAGATGAATCGTTGATTTTTTACAAAAGAAAAAATTTGAAAATAAGTGGGTATCGTGGTTTGAGGATAGTTGAATGTACTATCAACAATAAATTGTCAGAATTGGTGCACCTGTGCCGACCTTCACATATGATAAATTCATTTTGATTTCGTTGAAAGAAATTCGCAATTTCGAATAAGTGATTTGTAAAAAAATATTCGGAATAATATTATATCTATATGATATAATGTATATATTTTTATGTAGAATCGATTAATAATAAGTTTTTTTTTTTTTTTTTTCGAGAAAGGGTAATTTTATTAAAAAAAATTAAAAATCAAAGGGCTCAAATATCAGGATTAATTGCAGACGAAAATGAATATTTTTCTCAAACATTTTGTTTTAAAATACAAAACAATACGTGATATACAATTGCGTTCGAGTCAAGAACACGAAGTCGGATGTGGAACATTACAATTGTTCTAATTTTGAATGGCCAGATGCATCTCTTCCTGACGAGTATTTCCGAGATTCTTTCCAAGAGTGCATCGATTAACGTTATTCTCATTTTCTCATTATTAAATAAACACTCGAAATATATCAATTCGAAATTTCGATTCATTATTCCAAAACATGTTTTCGGAACATGACTAAAATCCAAATGGTTCTTTTTCAAACAACAAATCGTGATTTTTTCACGTAGACTCGTCGATGATAGAAGTATGCGGAACTTTTATAATTTATCGACACTTGAAGTGACGATTCCGTTTCAATTTCTGTGTGAAATTTGAGTCTGGGTTATAAATCGTCATTTCAAGTGTTTGCTTCGAATAAATAAGTATTTTTTTCATATGAATTTCTTTTGATTACTTAATAGACTTATTTATTGAAGTCGTCAATTATTACAATATTCTTTGTTTTTTTTATATATAAAATATTATGAAGGACCCAATAACTTATTGAAGATGGCACATTTTCAATATTTCATTTTTTCATCAAATCATTCGATTCCGAATCGCGGTCCATTTTACATTGAATGTTCGCGAACGTCCGTCCGTTTATTTCTGTCCGGCCCACGTTGATGATTTTTCCTCACGTTTCCCTTTTTCCCCGTTAATTATAGATAATAAGCGGGGCAGAAGAATGCATTTGGGTGCCGACACCATCAGTCAATCACCCTGATGTCTGACTGGGTCTGTCTGACACACGCACACACTTCCTAAACACCCATTTGACGAACTACACGCGGCGAACAAATGTTCATACAAGTCCATGTTCAACCCCGAAAATGCATTTTTTTTGTACGTTTTGTTTGTCTTGAAAAAATTTTTAAATGTCTGGTTGTTGGTGAAATTATTAAAAATTTCAATATATAATAATATTGAAATTGTTAATTGTAAGTTATTTGGATATTCGATATTATGTTAGAAAAAATCGTTCTTTCTCGCGGATGTATCAAATGACAATATTTCCGAAATGCATACGTCAAATTCTATAGTAGGTGGTCCGAAGAAACGGAAATGAATCATAACGTTCTTGTTACGTCTACAAAAAATTTTTACAAAATATTGACCACATTTTCTAGGAAATGCGCAAAAATGTGTGTAGCCGAGGACACAACGCCGGTGGCAGTAAATTTTTTTTTAGAAACAAGATGTTCCACTAATTTCCAAATTGAACAGGTTTATGTTATTTTCTCATCGTTCTTCCAACGAAAAGTGTGACATTCGAAATACAATGGATTATCATATTGAATTATCGAATCGTAAAAAAAGTTTATATGATTTTTCATATAATTGTAAAACTTTTTCGAGATCTTCGTCGGATTAGTTTCATGATAGATGTGCGATGTAAAAATGCATATAAGAAAGACATCGTATAAATATTTACGTCGCCGATAAATGTCAAGAGATTCCCATCTGTCGGGTGTTCCTGTTACTGTAAATAGCACCATTTATTATTTCAGCGAAGATATTGTTTTTGTTCTGAAAGTATCGTCGAATAAAAAAAAACTTGGATGACACTATTGTTCAAATAAACGAATTCCATATGTAAATAGGATAGGTCGTTTGTCGGAAAAATCTAAGTTTATTGCGTAATTTTTTTCAATAGTACATTGTATATTTTCGAAAACAAACATAATGATTTTTTTGAGGAAGCTTCGCTCGAACAGTTTTGTATTTATTTATTTAAG
This sequence comes from Hydropsyche betteni, assembly GCA_028571205.2. NCBI lineage: Eukaryota > Metazoa > Arthropoda > Insecta > Trichoptera > Hydropsychidae > Hydropsyche > Hydropsyche betteni. The sequence goes on along the minus strand of JAOXNN020000033.1, from coordinate 1,769,005 downwards.
AGTATGATATTCGAATTTTAAATTCTGGACAATTGCATACAAGTATGCACTCCAAGTGCAAAACCGAAACTGTACAAATTCAAACATTGCACGTGTGTTGAAAACAAACAAGCGTACAAACAAATCGCACATACTTCGTACGTTGGTACATTTATTAAACAGATGTGAACTCTTTGATTTGACCGGATATACTATATTTATTCGATCCTTTTTTAGCCAACGATCGAATTTTTATTACAAAATCAAAATTCAGTTCAACTAATGATATCATTGCTCTATAAAACAGTTAAACGAAAATTCGCAATATACAGATAATTTAAAATCGTAAACGGTCGAATCTTCCAAAATAGAATTTCGAAATCACTCGTGATAAATTTAATTGTACAAATGTTTTAATTATGAAACGAAAACTTACATTAGTGTGAACTTCCTGCGGTTTGCGAATTGCCAATTCGGATCGAAGCGAAGATTTCTTGGTCAATATTATTTTTAATATTTCTTGTGTTTGCACGCACAAAAGTGCACTCGATTCGCTTCGATTCGTTTCGGCAATGCTATATGTGGAACTTTCGTATTTTGAAAAATTGCGCAAATGGAAATCGAAATAATAAAGTGATTTCTCAACGAGATCGATCATCGCATTCGAAAATTTCGATTTAAAACTCGTCGAACTTCAATTTTCTAATGTGCAATTATATGTAATATTTTTGTAGTGAATTATTCTTTGCAGTACGTCATATAAAATGTATATTAGAATTTGTTTATTCTTGATGACGTCTTGTATGCATCTGCGACTTGTCCCTATCGCGTAAACAATTCATTTGAATTTTTATTTACATATAAGGAATTCCGGTCGCTGAACTTGTATGAAAATTGTAATTTTTTCTCACAGAATTGAATATTATATAAAAAAATTAAAATATTATACATTCTTTCATGATGTTTTTTTTTTTAAATCATATAATTTAAAATTTATTGTGTTAATCATGGCTTTCTGTTGAATTCAAAGATGGAAATGAAAATTTGTATAATAAGTATGTATATATAATTTCATAATATTTCCTCTTCGTTGACCCTTCGAAGAATCGATATTGAACTTAGAAACGTAGAGAGAAGTACAAGAATAGAATAGAAAACACAGCTGATGTGAATGCACCATTTCAAAGGGTTGCTGAAACAACAAAAGGCAGCATGAGCTTTATCTATAAATTCTACAAATTCATAAATAATAGTCAGTCAACAATGTGTGTAACGTTGGTTTCTAAGAAGAAGTAATTGTAAGAAACGACTAATTTAATCTTATTCATTGCAATACTCATATACAAACCGTAAATACTCAATACGTCACGAAATAGGTTCTTAAAATTATTGGCCGAATTTTTTTAGCACACACTATCACACTATTTTTTGTTCCCTTTAAAAAAATAACCTTATATTTGTCGTGGCCAGTATTTTCCAAGGAGAGGTATTTCGTTCTGTGGAATTGTTCGTTTTAGTATAGTCGCGTTAAATATTATTCTTAGGTGGGCGGTTTTTAACCCTTTAATTGCTCGGTGACGAGAGTAAATAAATTTGTGTTAGGGCTATTTGGATAGCTACCCCACCTGTCCAAATTGGACAACATCTAATATTATATTAATAAATATATATTTCGAAGACTTCAGATTTCGACAAAGGCATCCACATCTATCTACATTTTTCGATTTAAATTTAATCAAAATAAATTTTACTATCTAAATATATTTTACTCTTAATAATATCTATAAAAGAGCCTTGTACGTAATAGGCAGGGCTTAAAACAATACTTTAAAAAAATAATATAACATTCCAGCTTAATATAATTCAAAAATACATTTTTCAGCCTTGACTACATATGATGATCGTTTTTTGTGATGATCGAAATCTTAAAATATTTTCCATATATTATAATTAACCAGTACATTCAACTTCGGTTTTTTTCTACATCATCGAGCTTATACAACAAGGACTCGTCCAGGTGGTCAAAGAAAGGCCACAACAAAACGAAGAAAAAGTCGAAATGACAGAAGTGGATTGGTCGGACGGACGTCACGCACAAAAAAAAAATAATACACATATAATATAATATATTTGAGGTGCGAACGAACGGTCTCTCTCAAAGGCTTCGAAGTGCCACAAAGGGAAAATATTTGAAGAGCCTGCGAGTATCGAGCGCGCGTTCGAATGTTGTTTTTGGACTTGTTGACTATTTAGAGACCCCGTGGCCGATAATTAAAGCAAACATTGCTCCTGAAATCCGTACACGAGAAAGAAATTATCGAAAGTTTGAGGAGCGATGGGTATCGAGAGATTTTCGGCGTTGTGACGTGCAACGTCGTGTTTATAATTGCACCCCAATTCGTATGATGTTGCTGCTGATGCACCTTTACGAATTGGTAGTTGTCAACCTTTTATTTGTTTATTTATTTTTTGATATGCGATTGGAGTATCGTTATCGAAATTGTACGGAACTTTCATTAATAACAATGTGAAACTAAATTATTTCAGTACCGATAGAAATTCGAATATGCTTTCTCATCATATATATTCGTACTTATCACGATGAGATAAATGAAAAATGGAATGTGCTATAATCATAGTTTCAGATGAACTGAAAAAAATCATAATAAAAAATATTTTTTTCCTTTAATAAATTAGTCTTACAATTAATCATCCAGATATTCACATTTTCAAATCCAATTTGAATAATCTGTGGAAACTGTATAAGTATAGATAAGATAAGTCTAGATTGATCGATTATAGAATAATTTAAAGGATTTCGGTCATACCCAATAAAAATTAATGACTGAACTGGGAAATTTGATTTGAAACAAAAATAAAATTGACTAATCCCTGATCCATAATAACTGGTGGTCATTCATCTCGCGATGCAAATTCAAAAAAGCCAAAAAGGTTGGTAGCCGCTGAAGGACAAAAACAGGGGCGGAGGGTAGAGGTGGAAGGCAGGGCCGCACTCAGGGGGGATATATCCGAAAACGCAAAGTGGCGTTTTGTTTATTTAGGGAGGTTTCAATAAACATGGTTTCCGCCTCATTCCGCCATGTTCGATCGGCGCCCCTAAAACCCAACTGCATTCATATTTTCGAATATATTTTTTATCTTTCGTCATCTATCTATCTATACTATTGTAAAAACGAAAGTTTCTTTGTCTGTGCGTATTATTATACTCATGAAAGTTTGTCTGTGGTCTGAATCTCGTTTCGAAAAAATCATTTTTGTTCTTAATAGAAAAAAAAAACTAGGGCCCTAATCTTGCCCAAATTCTGTCAAATATCTTAAAAAATATTTCTACAACGTTTAGCGTAGTTTCAAATCTTGAAAAACGCCGAATGAAATTACGTAAAAAATTAATTAATTGACGATTTATCGAAATTTCGAAACGAATCAGAACCAAAGACAACTTGCATTTTTTATCACAAAATACCGTTTTTAAGGGCCCACAAAACGAGGCCCAAAGGGCCGAGTTGTTACGGGTAGGCCCGAAAGGCCGAGCATAACGGACTCGGGCTAACGAAGCTAGCCCGAATGCGTTAGTATATTATAATATATAACAAAACGGAATTAAGGATGCAAAAAACATTAAATTTTTTTAAATTACCGTATTATTAAATATAAAATAATTGTTTGAACACAATAAATAGCATAGACGTGTCAATCAATATGCCACTCGATGGTCCGATTCCTGTTTGTGAGGATATGTTTTTTCAGCTTTAGTATTCAAAATGGACTCACACGTCGTCGATTTTTGAAAGGATTCCTGAGGAATTCCCATACATTCGCAATAGATCACACCAAAATGGATCCACTATTATCATACGTTATTCTGCCGTTTTAAATTTACTACCGAGCGCGATTTTCCCACCGAAACGAACATTATATATTTTTCGCTTCAGCCGCATACAGCGTTCTGCACTTCGCAGCACTCTGAAAGAATTCCTCCGGAATACATTAGTCCATATTATACGATATCGCATTTATAAAGTCCCTCTTTCGGTTGCGGTGTGGCTCCGGACAGATAGAGAGGGATTCCCGTTCTGAGCTTGTACCGCTTTTAATGTAATGTAAATTTTGATCCGAGGCACAATGGTGGGGATTTCGTCCCTCGTTTCGACAAAAGTATCAGAATTTTCAAATTAATCGCAAGGGACCGTGTTCGGTGGTCGGTTCCACGCGAATGACTTTCAATAAATATTTAAACATTGGTCTTTATCTTGTTTGTCAGTCGTGAAATTGAAAGTGTTTCGGTAATGCATATTAAAAGATGCAGGGTTTTGATATTGATGAGTTTAATATTTGATATCGATGAGTTGATAATGATTGTAAAAAATAGTGGAATTTTTTCATTGGGAAGTTAATGTGGAATTTTTAATTCAAAAAGCAAAACATGAAAAAAGTATCGACATGAGGCAAATTTATCAAACGATGAATTAGTTATCTTGTCAACGTATTTTTTTTCGCCCTCCGTGACATAATTTGTCCAACAATCAATCATTTTGTAAATGACGTCGACGAACACGTGGAAAAAATGTCTAACAAATACGTGTTGATGACTTTCTATTTAGAGATTCACGCTGAATAATGATTAGTAACGTGTTATAATATAATTCAATGTCGACTATTATTTCAGAGATTTTTTAATGTATTGTTATGGTGTTTAAATTAGATATTATGGATTTTAAACATAATAGTAATATTTTGAAAAATAAAACATCAACAAATTTTACTCGATTTTAAAGAATTTCAAATTTCTTACAGGATAGGAACAGACATGTTATATTTAGAATCAAATATAATAAATATTTTATCAGTCATCATCATAATAAATATTTTATCAGTCATTTTTATTATTTTACTAATTTTAATGACTGTACCTTTGATCATGAATCATAAATCTGATCGTATTATTTTTTTATTAGAAAAAAAGATTGAAAATGATTATATTTTAATTAAAAGTCAACGAGTATGAAGTCTGCAAAATGTTTGAAATTAATTTCAAGATAACGATATAGAATTTCAAAAGCTTATGAACAAGAATATTATTTTTTCAATAAATCGTCCGTTCTACAACGTGTTCGTATGGTGCGGAAAATCTGGTGACCGGGTCTAAACATGATCCAAGCGCACATATGTATTTTCGAAAATTTCAAATTAAAGTGAAAAATTTTCAACACGAAACTGAAAGCACCAAAATGTGTCTTTTTATGTTGAAAGAGTTTCATTTTAGACGTTATAGTATACGTACACAGTATTTTTTAAGTACCAAAGTATTATTTCTTGTTAATCGATTTTTCACGTTTAGCGATTTCAACTATAGTATGATTATCATTATTTTAATAAAATTATTTACGTAAACACTAGTTCATTTTATAGCGCCGATCGTTGACGGCGAACCTTCGTGATTCTGCCCTATTTTGCCCTGTATCAAAATCTGAAAAACGCTTTTGTGACTGTAATTTAACAATATGTTCAAAAAATTTTTATGCTGTGTTTTTTGAGGGTGAGAATTTCTAAATTTTTTAAATTTTAATTTTAATCCACAGGCCGGATTGAAAACAGCCAGCGGACCGGATTTGGCCCGTGGGCCAGAGTTTACCGATACCTAAGCCTTAGATCACGTACGCTTGGATCATGTGCGCTTAGGTCATGTGTGCTTAGATCCGGGAACTGTTTTACACTGTTTAACTGTTAGTCTCAAGATTGCAACTACATAAAAATAAATGGTGTTTTCTATGAATACGATTGGTAGCTCCGATTAATGACAATCGACTTCGGCAAACTGTCAAATTTACTAGTAAGTCATATGTCAAAAAATATTCTGTTCTCGAATGATTTTCATCAGGTGAATTATTTGTTAGAAGTTCTCCAGCAAATTTTTGCTTATTCTAAAAGAAACGATCATAATGTCGGACAACATCATCGCGACTGGTCCCTTTAGAATTGATTGTGAGAAAACATTTAATATCTCCAATATCATCAGTATTCAATGGACTAATGAGAAAGTCCAATAACATCGCTCAACGCAAGAAGTTAGTCTTCAATTATTCAAGGAGGTTTGATTGTACCTACCAATATAGTTGAAGTTTAAGAAGTTTGGCTCTCAAAAGAAATCTCAATCGTTGCAATGTTGATATTTGGCTCCATTGACTAATAAGTTTGCTGACCACTGCTGAATAGGATAATAGACACCAGTGGTAGAGCATTTTCTTTTTTTTTGTTTTTGTAAAAATAACAATAAAGACTTAATATTTTATTAAATAGTGAGACTTTATAAGATGACATGTCTTCTGAACTTCGTAGATTATGTGATAAAGTTTATTTTTTGAAATATTTGCATTTTCAAAATTTTATAAATGTTCAAAATAATTTCATACTTATATCAGTAATTGACCATTTGTGAATTATAATAGTATATAACCATTTATAATAAAATCAAATATACCAAAAACAATTAATTAAATATTGTTTTTATGATGCATTTAACGGTGAGTATCGTTCAAAATACACAAGAATGGATGAGAATTGTAGAGGACTTTATCCAACAGTAAATGGTGAACAAGTGCACGTAATGAAAATAAGTACGGAACATTCTTCACTTATTAATTGTGGCTACTTGTCGTTTATTATTTAATTTTATGTTATATTCGGTAAAACATTCAATTTTATTTTAAAACATATATTTTTTCAAGAACACGAGGGAATCTAGAACTGTGTGATGTCAAAACAATACATACTTAAATCCATAATAAAAAAGTAATTTTATGATAAATACCAAATTAAGAAATGCAAAAAAGTTACTTTGATAATTATATCAATCTTGACATAGTAAAATCACTAATTAAGTATTTTTTTTAAATATTCAACATAAACTATACTAAATATAATTTTAAGATCACTAGTACTGAAAGTAAAAAAATTATAATATTATAAATTATAATATATAATGATTCGAGCTTTGGGTACGGTCAACCTAAAATCAACTTAATTCACAACGCGCTCGTATTCAATTGGACTCCTTTTCTATCTTGACGACCGATAGACATGGTTTTGTACGTGGACATCAATGCCTCCCAAAAAAAGGACGGTATTTTTTTTAGTTTGAATTTAATTTATAACTTACTATAATATTTATATGACTATCACAGGTTTTTAACCAACTCATTTTTACTAACTCATCTCAAACGGCATGCAGAGATTTAGATATCGAATATTACATAAATAAAAGCAAAATAACTTTAACTAACACAATTAAGACTACTACTTGAATTAGATAAAAAAAATCATTTTGGAATTAATAACCAATTAGTAACTAATCCTATATTAGAATGGCATGTAGATATATTTTATGGAACGAAGTCTTGGATAAATAATATTGAGAATAAATTGCATGTGCACCCAACTAACTTTAAACTTATCTTTGGTAATGGTGAAGACTTATGACGCGTGTTCTACCGAGGTCCGAACCATGTAGGACCAACGGTCTTGTCTCGTCTGTCAAACTGGTGGTCATTGCGATCATAAAGTGGTCAGCAAGGGCGCAGTTTCACTCAGTCTTTGCTTCGTTGCCCCCCCAGGTGGTCATTGCGATTTGCTTTGTGGGGAGTCAGCGAGCAAAAAGTCTAGCACATAAACTTGCGTATCGTTGGCATGGACGGACTGGCTTTTATGGTACATGCCCCTTATCAATACGAGGTTGGCTCTCGGATAAGGTGTATAGCCTAGACCCCCAATATTTGATGGGGAGACCCAGTTCTGCAGTGGGCACAAAAAAGGGTCGACAATGATGATGATGAATATATAATATTGACAAGAAAAAATTCATTAATCTCACAAATCACATAAATCATAAATCTCACTATCACGTGAGATAGTTTTCATCATTAAAATTTTAACCACCTAAAAATGACACGTTATTCAAAAGAATAGTAGTAACAGATATCAATATATTATATATCTATGCTTATCGTTTAATAAAAGGACAATTAATGTATTGCTTAATTTTAACACTAATAATTATTAATATTTGTAAATGAAAAAAATTAAAAATTTGTAAGTGAAAAATTAATCAGTATGATCAGTTCGATACTGTCATATTTTAATTAGACTGGCTAAACTCTTGTTCTGCAGCTGCCAACGCTTCTTTGAAATAATTGTTCTTTTTTTCTTTTTAATAGTTTAAAATCTGAAAAAAAAATAAAACAGTGTAAATTACATGAAAAAACGATATAAATTTTCAAAAACTCACTTATGTTGAAAGCTGCCAATTTTTTGATATGTGCCCAAGCACATGTTCCATCCCCAAAATAACGTATCGGGACATATAATTCATTAGGTCGTTTTCCTAGTTTTGTATTTACTGGTGAGTGTAATATTTTAGCGAGCCACCGCGGATGGGTCCTCATTTTATGCCAAACAATATAACCAGGACTAGATATATTATCACTGGTCATTGCAAACGTTTGGGAACCATTTATGATACATTTTCATTCAGAAGAATTCATTCATTAATTTTCATTCAAATATATTTTTGTTAAATAAATTTATGCACCCAAAGTGCAGGATTACCTTAAATGATCCGATTGATGCTTTATAACTTATTTTAAATATATTATTACGAAATTTTTCACAGATTTGATAAAATACTTCGATGATTAATATAATGAAAGATTTAGTCGTAAAAAGTTGAAAATTTTAGAGCTTATCGTGAACTAAAACCATTTCTTAACGAAAATTTTTAGAAAAATGTATCAAGAATAGTAAATTGATGATTTTCTGTTTCGATATACAATCAAATTCAAGTAAAAGTATTTCGATGTTGGATCGCCAACTGGTCAATAAGGTCGGTAATTGGTGCATCACCCTAATTTTTTTATTTTCGATACAATTATAATTTTGATTAGAGGTCAGCAACTTTTAATGCCACCAAAAGTGACCTGAATGCTCGCCTTGATCACATTGATGTTTGGATACTTGCTGTGTCAAATATAAATGAATATAAATGTGATGGTACATTGTCCCTCGGTGTCGTTGGTTATAATATTTTTCAGATCGCTGTATTCATTTAACGGTTTAATTATAAACTAATGTATCAGGATCTAAAAAATATAGCAATGGTTGACTTTAGAATGGCGAAATCGAGTTTTCCAGTTCCTCTGTATTATATTTCAGTTTCACTAATATTATTTAATAGTTCACTGTAAAGTATTGTCGATGTAATAATAAGTTAAGACATGGTATTGAATAATAAACTAAATTCTAGGTGACATTCTTTTATTTATTATCCAAAATAACATTTATAAAGTACACATTGTTTTAAATTATATATAGAACATAATATTTTATATATACAGTACAATTGTGTTCTTCGTTTACATACACAAGCTATATTCAATTTGGACCTGTTTTTTCGTAAAATATTTGAAAATTTGAATTCATACAATGGGTTATTACATTTTTACAGTTTGAGAAATTCAAAAAAATGAAAAGGTAGTTAAAGGGAATACTTCCATTCTGACATGAGTATTTATCCTATCTCTGAACAATATTAAGGTAAATGTTTTCATTTAAAGTCAAATATTAAAAAATATATTTTGAAAATAATCATTATATTTACAAGTTAAAAATAAATAGTTAAATAAAATTATCAAAATCGTACATATTATAAATGGTCCTTCAAATAAATTTAATGTTTTTTCCTTAATTATTTTTTTGAATGAATGTATTATTTGAGATATCGCATTAATGAATGTATATGTTTATCTTGCTGTAAAAGAACTTTTCCAAGATGAAAAATTAATTTTATCATTTGAAATATAGTTATCACCATGATATTACCCTTTTTTTCAATTTAACCTAAGCCCTAGCCTAAATCAATTGGCCCAAGGACGAAGAACTAACTTTATCTACATAGTCAATATTCACAATTCCCACATTTTCGAATATATTACCTGAATAAACATTAAAAAGTATATATAACTTTTCATGAAAATATGAATGTGAGCACATGAAAAATCTATATATCAAGTAGTTATATTATAATTAAAATGAGCTTAAATAAAGAAACGATAACACATTATTTAATATTATATATAATGAAAATAAATACTTTGAATATGACACAAATATGGCATTTATTAAATAAATAAATACAAGAGATTTTTGGCGAAAATTTAATGTATGTTTTGGAAAAATTGTAATATGATAATATAAAAATCGTTTTGAAAATGTTTTGATATGTTTCAATTTTCAAAATTACTAAATCTCACCCAAAAGTATTTCATGAAAAATTTTAAGTCCATCAAAAAGACTTGAATTACGAATTATATTTAATTGTAAAAAATAAATTTGGACGTAAATAATAATGTGAAGTTACAATTTGAAAAAAAAAAGAAAATATAATAAGCACATGAGAAAATCTTATGAAAAAAAAGCATCGAATAAGTCATAAAAAGGCATACATATCAACACAAAGATGTTATTAATACTTATATTATAAAATCATTAAAAATATTTATGAACCAGAAAAAATTCTAGAAAGTGGTGATTTGGCCCACACTTTCCTTAATACTGTTAAATGATTAATCATCATACATTTGATACTGATTTTTTGAAACTTCATACTTTCGAAATGATTTCATTAATTGTAAAATTATTGGATCATTTCACAATTTGCAGTCTTAATTAATAAAAGATCTGTATTTTATAATAACACACATTGTGTTTTTAAATATTTATTCATTCAGATCATTAAATAAACGAGGAAAACCTTAGATAATGGTTCCATTAAAATAGTCTAAAATAAATGAAGTCTTTTGGTTTAAAACAAGTGTTTTTTTATAAAGAGGGAGATAAAAATAGGATTCTTATAAAATTTACTAAACATTATTTATATTAAAGGATATTTTTAGTTTTGAATTGAAAAATAGACAGTACAAGTCCATTTGAACACATCTTGAATGAAAACCATAATTAATTCGATCTATCACATTCAACAGAATATTGAATTGCATTAATTCAGCTAACATGTAGATTAAATGATAATATGTCAAAATTGACATAATTTCAACAATGAGAACATTTCTAAAATTACCTGCAGTAGTGGTTTGCCACTTCGACCCTGTCTTATACACAAGTTATATTTATTATACACAATATATGTATTATAATAATTGAATAATTGAAAGATGTTAATTTATATTACTCTAAAACACATGTAAATGTACACATTTTAGCTTTCATATTTTAAACAAACTCTTTTTTATAATATTTAAAAATGTAAACACGTATCTATATATGAATTGTTGAATACACACAAATCAAAGCCTGTAGTGAATATTATGGTTTTTAAATACACCATATTTGCTCTAAACAATATTACAATATTGATCTTAATTTAACAATTAAAATACAAGATGGAATATTTTATGTGATAGTAGTACACCAAATAATTTGTAATATCTATTTCATGCTCAAATTTAAACATTATAATATTCAGCGAAACAAAAACTAACTTTAATTCAATATCCAGCGCGATAAACATCAGTCAAATGGTCTGAAGATTCATAATATCATTTTGAAGTGTTTGATCGTTAATAAGTTTTCCTATTCAATATCATCCTACATTTTTTGTTGGTCCAAATCCGAACAATGTGGTGGACGGGGATTAGATTTTACTTACATTCATATTATGGATACTTTAATTTGATTTATCTAGGAATAACAAAAAAACATTTAAATACATTGTTATAATTAATTCATAATAATTCAATAAATGAAATCAGTACCAGTCTTTGGAAAAGCCTCTGATGGAAGAGAGCTGCGACGTTTTATATCAACACGATCGTCACCATCATCATTGTCGTCGTCGTCGTCGTTATCATCACATGGCAATGCTTCTTTTTGCATTTGGTTGGAGTTTTCGTTTTTGTCATTTTGTATAGCTCCCGATGTTCGGAAAATTTCTGTACCGCCAGAGAGACGCCTTTGCAGATACTTTTTCTTATTTCTAGTTTTGAAACTTCCTTGGTTTTGATTGAAGGAAGATTTGTCAGTTTTTCCTTCAACATAAAAATTCCTTTCTGGACAAGTGTTTTCTTTTACATTATCTACATTGCAGTCTTTGTTGAATACGTTTTTCATTTCAACATTCCCATTATTAGTTTCAGAATCGATCGAATCACCTATAAATGAAATGAACCCATCTGGCTAACAATCCAATCAAATTCATATTACCAAAGTTAACGAAATGTCGAATTTAAGTTAATTGACCAACTAGATATTTAGGAATGTGAAACAAAATTTTGATGATGAAGGTGAATTCGATTTAGTATGAATTTATTATATTTATTCATATGAGTTTCATGATGCATTAAAAAATCATTTAGTTAGATGAAGATGATTACGGGGTATGTGTATGTGTACATTATAATATTATGAAAATTGAATAATAATCTGTGACATAACGTAAATAATTTTGGTCCATGGGTTTTAAAAAAGCTCGCTATCATCAAGAAAGAAATGTAAGTGAAAAAATAAAATAAATCAATTTGTAAATATACTATATTATTGATAAAATAATTTTACTGCGTAACAGGTGAGAACTTAAAGTAAAAAATTAAATGATACAATAAGCTGCTTTGGAATTCTTTCCATTTGGTTCTAAATGAATCATTATTTTTAGGTCATTAAATTAATTATAATCATCATAATATCATTTTGCTATCGAATTTCTAATCAGGAGAAATAATAAGATTAACAATTATATAATCTATATAAAAACTCAAAAATAAGCCTTTCATAATTTCAATGATAGTTGTTTTAGAAGAAAATCAATCTAACAATTAGAAATATGTTCGAAAATAAGAATCATTTAATATATTTTTTTAATACTGCATATAAGTTTTTAATTAAATTATAATAAACTAGTTTGATTGTATAGACTAGATTGCCCTATAATTATTAAATAATGTTCATTTCAGTGAGCAGTATCTTTATAAAAAAAGCATCTATATTCAGCTTTAGACATGATAAATTTCAGATTACTCATCTCTCAAATTTTCGTAAAAAAAAATGAATAAACAAATAAAATTTAATTCTATGTAAATTTATATGTGCAAAATGAAATTTATTTAGTCTGATAAAGTTTTGTTAAGTGCAACATGAATTTTCAACTTAATTAAATTATTTAATCTATAATATTATATGATAAACGGGTGCGGAAATGATGAATAATTTTATGTTCATAATATGAACAAAATAATTATTGTGTGCATTGTTGACAATGTTAATTATGTTTGACCCCCTTATTCTTTGAGATTCAACTTATCAAAGTAATTGTTCAAAAATTAGCCTATTGGATAATAAGCAGATGCAGTGAAATTTTAACTGTTTCGGAATAAATCAATAATAATTGAAATCAATTCATAGTCTTTATAATTTTTAAAGTTTCAATTGTAATTTTGCTAAAGTCGACTGATTTTGAGTGATTTTAAAGGTCAACTGTAAAATCGGCTCGGCATAGGAGGGTCAAACTTACTATAAAAATAAAGACATAAAATTTTAGACACGACTAATTGTAAATGAAAAATATTGCAAAAATAATTTTTCATGCACTACAATGATTTATATTAGGTATAAAAAAATAATACTAATATATAATGAGATAAAATTATATTGATTCTAAGATTCACATTTATAAAATACAGTTCATTTTATTTCATAAAGTACAATATTTTCACATTTGATGATTTAAATATAGATGGATGTTAATTGAGTGAAAATATATATGTAAAATAGGATTAGTGATATTAAAAATATAATTGAAATGATTGAACACATAAAATTTTGAATATAGTGGTAGGCAGGATAAGTTAAATGTAGAAAAGACAGATATTGAACCAAAGGCAACATGAAGCAATGATATGCTACGTCCAAGACAATTCATGAGTGAAAATAGTTCAGAAATAAAGTGAAATTCTATGGTGAGTAAGAACATATCGAGGATTGAAATGAGTCAACATTTTGATGTGTTTTGTTCGCTGATATGCTCATGCTCAAGCATATGCTTACCATAGAGACTTACCTTAAGAATAAATAGAAATAAATAAGATAAGTTCAAATTAAAACACAAATGGCGATGATTAATTGTATACATAAAAACAAAATTATATATATGTAGAAGCAAATGGCGAATCTTAGAACCAATAAAATATGGCAATATGCATGATATAATAATAAAAAATTAAATCTCTCGAAAAATCATTTTTAACTAATTGAATATTGCCACAATTCATTAATCACAAAAATTTAAAACAATCAATAAAATGCAATATATTACTTTTAAAAAATAAATTTAAATAAAATTAAAAAGCGGTGTAAATCATCAAATTTTTTCATATGTGTTTTGAAATGAAAGAGAACATAAGCCTTTTGTGATCATAAATACCATTAGAATGGGATTCAATAGGTACAGAGCAACGTCTCTCGTCCAGCCTGGGTATATCATTAACATTGTCGCTAGTGGTTGGAGCTGAGCTGCGACGGTTGAAATTCAGATTTGCTACTTTGGGATCGCAGTTTTCCTTTTCGAATTTATTACCTTCTTCAGGCTTGTCAACATTGAGTTCAGTAGATTCTCCTGGTTTAGTATCGTCAGATTTTTCTGAGTTTTCTGCATCAGCACAATCAGGAACAGAAGATGGAGAAGTAGGAGGGTCTGATTGAGAGCAGTGAGACGAATTGGACTGGACACTGCCTTCTGCTACAGGTTCTACCCCAAAAGCGGCTTCTTCAGCCGTGGAAAAATATCTCACCCGAGAAAATGGTTGAATAGGCGGGTAGGTCAGTTGACGGACCAGAGTTTTCTGAGGAACGTTTCCGTGAACTACTATGTTAATGCGATTAGCCTCTTCAACATTGGTTATGGTGGCGATAGAGTGCTCTGGTAAAAGAGTTTCAGCAATCATAAGGTTATCTGTTCGGTTCTCATCCATGATGCGATTGAGACTGAGTGAAGAATGAAAAAGAAACATGCTGTCCTTGAAACTCAATTTCTCATCATCGGCAAGGGAGATTTTAAATGCAGAAGGTTTTTCTTCAAAATGGTAAGAATCACGTCGCGTGTTTTTAATATTCTCTCCAGAAGTTGATTCTAAATTTGCAGGAACCGAATATCTCCTAGGCTCATCGCATTTCGGTTCTTCGGGCGTTTTGATTTTTGGGAGTAATGGATCTACACTGACAGAGGATCCATTAGAACAAGCTTCTTCATCGAGGGCTTCAGCCTCCGATATTTCGGTTTCACCCTCTTCTTCATTTTCCTGTTTGGCCAACGCATCCCATTTAGATTGATTGATTTTAAGATTCCTCATCATCTCTGCGGTGAGATCATTATTGAGAAAATCGTGCCATTCAGACACTAGTGGAGTAACCACGAATTTCAAAAAGCCTAAAATTAAATGATTAAAACTTAATAAAATAATTACGAGATTATAATTTATAATAAAAAAATAGACAATGCCTTTCTGAATTATCGGAATGGATGTAGTTTGACGATCGCACATGGACGTGATGGGCAAATTCAGTTTGCGTTCATAATCTCCTTGTCGGAAGAACTCTTCGCATACTTTCATACTCCATTTACGACTCAGATCCCATGGTCGGCAAGGGTTGGATATATCAGCACACTTGAGTGCGATCTGAAGAACGAAATGCCTGTCTTCAGCCTTCTTCAAGTCAAAACTGGAATCTTTGACGAACTGCTGAAAATAAAATTGTGAAAAGAAGTAAAAACTGAAGCCAACCGAACCCATCCTTTCCGCCGAACAAACTGATTCACCTTAAACTTATTTACAAACTCGTTCTGGCGAGTGATATCAGTGGCCAAAATCAACGACCCGATTTGATCTTTGAGGATAGGCCAATAGTCGGCCATCTGAGCCGCGATTCCGCTCTCAATCACGCACCCGACGCCCGAACGCCAATGGTGATTTTCCAAAACGGAATTGTTCTTAAACGAAAAACAAAATCACAGTAAAGCTGGCAAATTCAAATCATCGCATCGCCGAACTAACCTGGTACAGGGAAGCCAAGTGGTTGGACGTGGCAATCAAGAAGGGCTGATTGACACCCGGATGATCCATATCGTGAGCCACTGCGCCGATCAAAGACGCCATTATCTCAATCGGCTCCAAGTGTTCGCGGATCTGCAAATAGAATTTGTGTATTCGAGACGTCGATTCGCATATTCGAATCAAATGAAAACAATCTGCGCGGATTGATAGTTTCGACTGGCGAACGATTTGATGTCGACGCTTGTGTGATCTAATAATGCGAACTCGCCGAAAAGTGAGACGGGTGTGTGTGCGAATTTCGCATTGGTTTCTTTGAAAATTGCGGATGTTGAAGTTGGATTGGCGGCCTCACTTTTCGTCGCGTTCGCAAATAAAATGATTGATCGATTCGAAAATAATGAAATTAATGCTTAAAGACCTTCTTCTGCTGAAGGAAGCAATGCATAGCTTGTGTAACGTCGGCTGCATGTATCGAATTATGGTAAGGATTGGTGCTGTGGTAACCTTCCTCGATCAGGGTAAAAAGTTTCCAAACACAAGTTACATCTAATTTAAAATGGTCCAGCAAACCGTAGCAGTGAAATAGATGAAGACAAAACACAGGAAGTGAGCGACCTACAAAATAATGCAAATCAAATTATGATCACAAAGCTTTCGAGTTTAACGATGCTTCAATTTGTTTTGTATAAAATTTCGATGAATTATTTAAAATGTTATATTTTATTATACAAATTGAAGTTTCGTTATATTCAAAAATGTATGTATTAATAAGATGTTGAGTATCAATTAATCATAATAGATTTTTTTAAGGTCACGAGTTTTTTGTAAATAAATTACAAAGCAACTAAATATGGAAATGATGGAGAAAAATGTTAAATATACAAAGCTCATATAACATTTTTGCATGGAAATGTGACTGACTAATACTCAATCTAAACATACGCAAAGACGTGAAAATACAAGGAGTTTATGTAAAATTAGTTTTAATGGAATAGTATTACAATCAGGATTTACGGGAAAAAACTCAGAAATGGAATGATAATTAAAAAAATAATATGTTTATTTCTTACCACCGGTGACGTTTTCCAGGGTGAAGGCGTTGAATCGCCAAAGCACCGATTGTTCGAGGATACACTGAAAATTCGAGTTGACCAATAAAAAAAACAGTATTTCGCTAATTTTACACATGAAAAACGCAGTCCATCATGTGGAGAAGCATGAAAAAATGAACAAAATTGAAAGAAAATAACTAAACATAACAAAAGTTCGATGCAAAAAGATGCAATGACTCGCATTGAAGCACAAACATGTCGGAAGTTCAACTCGAAAGGAATGAAATGCCACATCAAAAATCAAATGATATACATATCTATGGCGAAAATGCTTGTGCGATAATATTGATAAATAAGCTTATTTTTTAAGCGTGAAAGAATGAAAAAAAAATTCAAAACGTTTCATGACAAAATTTCCGATTCTAACGCAAAATTACGCGCGTGGGTTCCGAACATCAGTACTGATTCATAAGTATGTTTCAACGTTTCATTTTCGAAAAATATTTTCCGAATTCTACACGCACGTTACAAATGTGAGTACACCAATATTATGTAACGAATAATACTTACGTTTCAGCCATAATACATACTCGGTACATCGCAGACGTGTTCGGCTCCATGCAAATTCGACCACAATAGATACAATGAAGCGAAGACGACGTTCGGTTTTAAATTTTCAAAATCCAAAGATAGAAAATAAAAATAAAAAAAAATACCCGAAAAAAAAAAAAAATGGATCGAAGACCATTCGGCGAGTCATACGGATTCGATTGAAATGTATAATAAAAAAAAAATTCGATATACGAAACGAAAAACAATACAAAATTCGTCCAATTCGAAATCGATCAAAACAACTTTCGCTCGCAGTACACAGCTGAAAATATTACATTAAACACACAGAAGATAAAAATCAACAAAAAAATCTTTCGACGCAGCAGAACCGCCCAACTTCGAAGGATATTTCAAAATTTATTAAAAAAATATAAACACCGCCATAATGATTATCATTTGATGAAGCGAAATATAGGGGCCGTTCGCAGATACCTTGACTTGTCCGTTTTGGATATCGTCGAGCATGGCCGTCTCCCGGCGCAAGGACCTGGTGACCAGGCGTTGTTTCCTCCTCTTGTGCATCGTCATGAACTTGCCCACGTGCATGAACCGGCTGAGCTCCAGGTTGTCCAGCAGGACCTGGTCCGAACGGGAGTGGATGACGTATTTCTTCTCGGATTTGCCGGATTCGGCCTCCTCCGGAGGTACGCCTAAGTATTGTTGGAAAAATTAGTATTGTGTGTTTTTGGATAGTGTGGGAAGGATCTATGTGTTTGGGTATGACGGTGAATATATGTAAGTCGTGTGTTGGAGGAACTTACTCGGAGTAATGATAGACTCCTCGGCCAGATTCATGGTGATGAGTTCGATCTTCTGTAATGAGAGAAAAAATTTCTATGTAATGCGCATACGGAATTGCAGGATAATGGTGATAGTTAGAAATCTTCGATGTCGTATAATCTTGTTAGGAAAAATTATAACGTCGAGTTGCACGGAAACGATAAATAAAAGAAAAGGTATGTTGATAATCAATTTCCCGAGAGACAAACGAGCGAATTTGATACTAGAAATTACACAGCTTCTTCACAGCAAATTGACGATGCATAAAAATTATAAACGGAAAATATTACTAAGATTTCTATTCACTTTGTTAAAAATATGATTTGAAAAGAGTTTTCACATATACAAAACTCGATCACTCTCAATTCACCATCATCGAAACATCCAACAAACGAAAATTTCCCACATAACAAACGATCAATCAAAACCAACTAATCGTAATATAATTATAAATTTCAATACTGTCCAATAACGTCGAACGGAGCTATCCAATCAATATGCATTTGCAATTTCCCATATAAACCGCACGCAATTATCACAACGACCCTGGCAACGTCATAATTGTGACCGGCCAATAATCCGACGTTTGCCCTCGCGAAAACGATCGACTCTTCCGATCCGTGTCGTTTCGTTTTCGTAAACATTTTAAAGGCTCCGAACGAAACATTAAGCGGCGATCAATTGTGCGTACACAATCGGGAGTTTTTCAGGCCCGTTCTGTTTGCGCGTGAAAATCCCGACAATTGTGCGCTTAATGAAAGACAAACAAAAAGTGTTTGACTTTGGATTTGTGCGCGTCGAGCCGACGGACTTGTAATCGCGATTTGTTCGAAAAAGAGGGGTAGTATTTTTTTGCACTGTTGTAAAATGAATTGCATTATATATGTCGATATTTAATGTCAAATTAAAATAGGTCGCACGATCGAATGGTCCGACCGGAAAATTAAACGTCAAATCGGTTGCCAGTGTCGAAAATAAAATTTGGTAGTGTATTTATTATAGAGACTAAACATTATACAGACGGACCTCAACTTTCACTATTTCGCACATTTTGAAAAAAATGTTCTTTTAGATTTTTTGGCGATAATGCACAATACATACTACTATATTATTGTAATTTTCAAAAAATTAAAATTTTAAATACCAATTATTGGTGTTTTTTTTACATCCCTCTACTTTCGAGCATTTAACTTTCGCACACGTTTTCAGGAACCAATCATGTGCGAAAGTCGAGGTCCGCCTGTATACATTTTTTTAATTGTAAATTATTATATTATATTGAAATATATGGAAATTAGCTAAATATATAAAATGTGATTAACCCGTTGTGCCGTGGAGGAACCGCTATTTCAATGTTTTTTTTATAGTATCCCAGAGGTTTCATTTCGACACCACTTTGATTTTAGCGTTACTTAAGACATTTAGCGTTCGTTGGAAATTTTTATTATTTCGTCAACCCTTTGTGTTATAATGGAACCGCTGGAATGCTGGAAAAGAAGTGGTGAAATAGTGGTTATTTCACGGCACCACTGGAACACAAAGGGTTAATAGTTAATATCTGTGAACGATTTTGTCATTGTAGGTTATGATGCATTTTATAGTTTGATGAAATTTCGCATCGATTTTTTATGGAAACTATATTAGCGAAATTTAAACGTGTTTACTTCCACTTTCCTTTTAGAAAAACTGAACATGGTTGGGCATTTCGCATTTTTCAGTCAGTAAAACTAAACGCATTTATTCAATGTCTCAGTCAAAAATCTGATCGTATTAATTACTGAATGCATTGGTAGGTTAAACTGAACGTATCTTATTCTATCAGATATTCAGACCGACAATTTTTTTTCATAGGTACCCAAAGGATTTTTAGGGCCGTCAACAATTTCGCTTCTTCCGTGTTAAATTATTAATGGCTGTTAAATTATTCATTTCGGGGGAAAGTCGGATGTTTTATTTGGCGGTTGCGGTTTCGTTTTGCGTGTAATGCAATTTCGGTGCATTCGACTTTTTGACAGGCGTGTCCGAGTAAAATAAATAAATTGACAAATGGCGGAAAGAAAACGTCGTCGCGATGAATCGGCGGTAATGCGATACGATGCGTTTGCGAGCCGTAATAAATGTGAAAAATTGCAATGAAGTGTTGAGAAACTGTGGTGAATGTAATTACGGCCACGCTTACCTTCAGTATGGGATCTCACCCTTAAATTAAATGAGATTCAAAAGATGGCACGTTATGGAATGGTACAGATTCCGAATATGATTATTTTCATTTTCAACGGGAAAGCAACTAATAAATTGTATTGTAAAATATGAATTTCCCAATTTTACAAATGAATAAATTCTATGAATTCTTTATTTTTATTCAAAAAGTTTGTTGAAGAAGAAAATTAAATCTTAGAATTTTGCCATCAAGTTTTATTGAGTCGTTTAATTTTGTCAAAACGAAAGTTAATTTGAATTAACTTTTCGATCAGAATAAGGATTCTTAATAAGTAAGTCCTATATTATAATTTTTATTATACACGAAATTTTTTTTAATAACAATAGACAATAAATTCGATGTAAATTGGTTAGTATTTTGATAATAAATTGGTTGCATGAATATTATTAGAATATAAGTGTATGATATAAAAATGAAAATCTATTAATAACATTGAGAACGAACAGTTTCGATGAGGTTTTTATTTACCTGTTGCACGATTGCATAAAAAAATATGAATAAATTCTAATTTCGCAATGAAGATGTCGCTAATAATTATAAACACAATACGTCAATGAAGAATTTTTAGTATTTATGCATATTTTTTAATGAAAAACATCGAGATTTTTGAATCGAATCGTGTACGTTTTCTACAATACGTTGATGTAAATGATATGTATATTATGTACATAAGTATTTGATATGAATAATTCCTTTTCTTGAATGCATTTATTTGCATTATGAATCGAAATTTTATGCAGATGTCAATGTTAACGATATTTTTTTAATATTTTCTTTGTATATTATTTAAAAAAAGAATTATATCTAAAAATGCATATATAATAATAAAAAGCCAAATCAAAAATGCTCAACGGTAAAAGCTTCGTATTTTCAGATTTTAATTATGTTAGAAAAAGTGCTTTATCAATTTTAACGAATACTTAAAATCAATTCGTCGCAAAGAGAAAATCAATTAAAAGTTTTAACTAGTCAGATAGTTTCCAGATAGTATATTATACAAACTTTCGATAGTCATTGAAGTTTACGTTATCACGTAACTTTTAACGCGATCATCTAATATTTCAATACAATATAGAAATAAAGTGATCGGATTTATTTATGAATAACAACTTATATTTATTTCAAATCCAAACATGAAAATTGAACACAAGATTAACAAAATAGTTTCCGTTAAAAACATGATAGCTTCGTGAGTCAACATTTGGATCCGACAAAGCGCCATTCCTTAGTTCGAGGTCGAAATAATTTGTTAACATTGATAATATTTATTGGGAAAGTTTTTTTGCGGTTTATTTTTTTATATTTCGTCGAATATTTATGGGTTGCGCGTGTTTGAAATTCTTTGACGGAAAATTCCGACGCAATATTTACAAACATCTATTGAAGTTGAGTGTATCGTCACGAGAAGTTGTTCCAACAGGTTCTCCGATCGATTCACACGCTCAACAATATGCAAATGTCGAAAAAATAAATCAAAACGTTTATTATCCGCCGTCGAAAAGCAAATAAATAACGGGAGGTGTCGACCAGATCCTTTCGGTTTCGTTTAGAAAATTACGCATTACGCATATAATGCAGACGTGCGACACTACACAGAAACGAGAGATCACAAACTGAATAAAATCCTCGTTTATAAACATGCTGCGCAAGAAAATGTACCTGAGATGGTTGTTTAACAAGGTAATCGGAAAATATGCGCACATCTTTATGACGGCAGACGAGTTTACGAACGTAGATAGTCATTTTCGAGTTAAATATGCGAAATGTCTTCGATATAACAAGGATTAAACTGCAAGGATTGTTTTATGAATTTTCTAAGGGATGTTTTTTATTCACTGTGGTCGGGGTAGATGTATGAATGGAACGCCTCGAAAAATAAATATGTCGAAGTATTATGTTTTCGGGGAAAACGTTGAAAGGTGTTAACATGTCGTATCAGTGTTATCTAGCCGGAAAATCGAAACGAATATAGAAATTTTATTCTGTAATATAATTTTTTCGGGTCGGAGCGTTTGATTGTAGTCAATATTTATCCATAAGATGAGGAATAAAAAGAAAAGCGTAGTTTGTTATAAATTTACTTATTTGTTTTTAAATAAATAAAATAAGTTTATGTAAAAATCAGAATAAAATAATTTTGAATAAAAGATTTTATTTAAACGATAAAAATAAAACTATAATATATTTTAAAGAAAAATAAAAATAAAATTTCAATTTTACTGAAAAAAGTTGATAATATAATTTGAACATTTTTCATAAGCTACACGAGCGAATTTAACATGCGATTTTTCCGTAGAGTACACAAGCATAAAAGGATCAATATATTCGTTTTGAGATACAGCTTCAACAAATGGATATTTTATCTGTACAGCAAGGACGTTGAAATTTCGTTAAATTCGAACCCGAAAAAGTAAAATGAAAATAAAAAATTCATCGAACACATTTCACTTACAAATTAAATCAAAAATGATTCAACCGAATTACATTTCATGAAAACATTAGGCACGCTGGGTATTTATTTTTTTCCACACGTTGCTTTGATCTAAAAAAAATCGAGATAAAAACAATCCATTACATAGGAAAGCCTCCAGGCGATAGTAGAGAGAAAATGAAAGATACGCAGACAGTTGTCGGGATGTCGACTCTTCGTACGAAACAGAACCATTCCTGAGAATGGTTTCTTCGCCTTTATCGAACGCTGATTTTATTTTTGTTTCGATTTTAATTCAATTTCCACATCGGTCTCGGCAGCTGAGTCTTTTCGAGTCGAAGTAGATTCATGCTCAATTGAGCCCCGAGAGTTGTTTCAGATGAGGTCGACGAGTTTTTTCAGAATTTCCACGTAAGACGGTAAATCGTGGATTTCGATTATGGGGTTATGAATGAGATCAATAATATATTATACAAGTCCGAGTCGTCGCGTATTTCTATGTACTATCGATAATTTACGTAAATGTGTTTTATTGAATAAAAATATATTTTCTGAGACGTACTATGATAAAGTATGTTTAGATTAGAAACGGTTTTAAAACAACGACGTTGATGTATTGATTATGAATTTTCGAACATCAGAACTACAAATTGTGTGAAAATGAACAAGTTTTCCAGGAAAACTAGAACAAGAAAAACTTAATGCAGAACATACGACAGTTAAATCTTAAGCGCGAATGTGACCAAGATTAAATCCCAAGTTAAATTGAATGTTTGGATCGTGTAATTGTTCTGCGTAACGTTGCCGTAGTCGTTAAATACTGAACAGCATAAGCATACTGCTATTATTATCAAATATGTAATAGTTGACAAAGTTGTGGTTAAACGAAATGTTAAGAAAAATAATTTTAAGAGGAAATAACAATATATCGTAGGCGATTGATCGATCGTTGAATACAAATTACAATAGTTTGAGAAAGTTCAAGTTCAGGATAGTTAAAATATTGAAAGCGAACATATGAAACACTGTAGTTTCGATTTAATATCGAGAACATTATTGACTTCAAATTGTTCTTCATAAGTTATATAGAGAGCAGTGCATTGTATTGTGCAAAGAAAGTTTTATTTACAAAACGGAAACTAATATTCATATGAAATATAACTGTCGTGTTCCCCCGAAAATAAGACCAACTATGATTTTAAAGAATGGATTTAATATAAGACCTACCCCGAAAATAAGACATGGTGAAAAAAATCGTATTGGCGTTATACGACGGTGCTCGAGCGGCTACATTCTTCATCGGCAATTCTCCGATAAAGCGAAATGTCTTTATTTAAATTTAGCATTATTTTTAATTTAATTAAGCTTTATTTTAAATTTAGCATCGAATGAGCCATATTTGGGTTTTGTTCGAATTTTGAGAAATCAGTAAATGTACCCAAACCTAAAGGTAAGAAAGTGATTCATTTAGACGGAGTAGCAGTCCAGGAACAACGTGTGACCTTAACTTCTTTGACGCTTCTCTCTCATAAGTCATAACAAATAATGATGAACGAAAAATAATAATATGACAATTATTTTAGTCGTAAATTTAAAATAAATAATTTGTCAATAGAAAAGATGGGTGGAAACGTAAGGAGAGTTATTCTGTTGAATATAAGAGATTTTTAAAAAGTCAAGAAATATGAATCTTACGGCTTTTTGTATAAAAAAGAAGTTGGGTCTTCAATTGGTCCGAAAATGGCGCGCAGAATACGACAGTCTTTGTGGACGGGTGGATGAGTAAATTGGGTAAAAAAACATCATGGGAGAAAATTTTGTGATAACTGTTTCTAATTCCCTAAAAGCGGAGTATTTGGACAAAAGCATTGCATTTTTACAAAGTTTTACCGGGAAACATGGGAAATTTGGGCCGTTGCTTCTACCTAAAATAAATTCGGTCACAGTCTTAAGATTGGGATCGTACCATTTACGATGATATTCCAGAAGAGGGCGAAATTATCATGTTAGAATGAATCTATTATATTTTAAAAATATTTTTATTTGGTTATCTTTGACTATTTAACTATTAATTTTTTGATATATTGTTTATATGCTTTTTCATTATATTTTTCAATGTATACTTTTTTTTAATTAAATAAAAGTGATTTGAAAGATGGTTTAAATATAAGACCTGCCCCGAAAATAATACCTAGTGCAGCTTTCGAGTGTAAAATTTATATAAGACCAGGTCTTATATCCGGGGAAACACGGTAAGCATATTAAAAAAATCTCAAAAATGGAAGGCATCTATTAGAATATTTATTTTTTAATCAAATACATTTAAACTTCCGCCATTGACCATTTATAATAGTTTAGTCATCAGTTCTCCCACCGGACACGATTTCATACGATTGAGTTATTCGAGTCGAAGGTTTCCGTATTTCTCGAGCAGTCCAAGGGATCTTTTGTCAAAGGGACACTCAAATGCACCCACAGTTGAAATCAATTTGCGACATATAAAGCCCCTAGAGTTGCTTAACAAGAAGGGATTATCTGAGTACTCTAGTACGTTTGGTAAGTGTCTGTGCACATCGGAGTGGAAAATTTTCATGAAAAATGAAGTATGTATGTTCAGTCGCTTGAAATCAGAATATTGAATGTCTGAAGAGGATTTTGCGGACTTGTGAGTATCCGTTTTGATAGAGAGAACGGAAAATTTTTCATCCTGGTGGAGTGACAATCATGTTTCTTTGTCCGTTTTTTTTGTAGAAGTGAGGTTTATTTTGATGAGTTTTCATAGG
This sequence comes from Hydropsyche betteni, assembly GCA_028571205.2. Classification (NCBI taxonomy): domain Eukaryota; kingdom Metazoa; phylum Arthropoda; class Insecta; order Trichoptera; family Hydropsychidae; genus Hydropsyche; species Hydropsyche betteni. Next base: position 1,743,020 of record JAOXNN020000033.1, on the reverse strand, counting down.
AAATTAAAAATATTTGAGGTGCTGATTGATTTTGAGTCGTTTATATCCACGTTTTATGATAATCTAATAAAAAAATGGTATGTAGAACATTTTATTTGATAGAAAAGTTCAGTTAAATGTTTATATGGATTCATATGCAAGTCATGTGTTGATTATACTTCGAATGTCTTATTAAAGAGTTCGAACACCTTTATTCAAGAAATATGAATAAAAAAGATTTATAAAGCAAATAGTGCGTCTCGATACACCTTTGAAATATGCTCAATAATATATAATAGTTATATTTTAGAGTTTTAAAATAGTTTAATTTTTATGACGTTTGCCTTAACATATTTTTTTAGTAAATTTAGAACTTAACCATTGAGTGCAACTTTGATGTTCAATAACGATAAAAGAGATAATTAATTCCAGAAAACAAATTCTATCTTATATTAAAACATAATATTAAGCAATCAATATAATTTATACGAAATAAATACATTCGTTATTATATTAAACGCTGAACGGCTCAAATTCCTTTCATCGGAAACAATGTTCGGAAAATAAATCATGAAAATATTGAAAGTAGGTACGATTCATTCGGAATTTTTATTAGCAAGTGTATATAATAATAAAAACCGATATGATCGTTACACTTAGTACCGTTTCGTGGCTAATGAGTGTGTGCGAATTGTTTTAGGCGATAATTGCAAATTATCACCGCACTGGACGAACGTTCGTTGCATAATATTATAGTTAAACGGCGCGCAATTGTATGACATACTGCCAGTAAACAGTTTTCTTTTAAATTTCATCATAGAATGAAAATTTTCAAGCAACATAGACGTATCAAGATTGTCAAATAACGAAAAATGTGTAAAAACAAAAGCAATAGTATTTTGGACATATAATAAACAAACATAGTTTATGTATTATATGTATTACATATAGCGACAACGATTTCATTCTCGGAGCGCAAGAGCCTCTCCAACATCACTCCACCTATTTTGTATGGACGGAAAAAAATAACAACGTACATAAAAAAAGGAAAATTTGTGAATATTTTCGAAAAACTACGCAGATTGAATAACAATAACGCGGCCGAGCGTATATTATAATACACGGAATGTATAATATAATATTATGTGTACCTATGTACGACAACGGCGTTTTTCTTCTTCACTAAAACCTCGAGAAAGGACAACTATATTTCATAAAAATATCATTATAGTAATATAGTATTTAGTATTATTGTCGGTTGTTGTATAATATTATTTTTCGTAAAATAATCAAATCTTACAAAATTAAATTACAGGTAGATTTTATAAAAATACAAAAATGTTTATTGTGTCTACCTAGCGGTATTAAAAATATTATAATGCAACTAAACAGTGTGTTCATCATACAACAATGCAATTCAGCAATTATGCGAATTACATTAGAAATAGAGCAGTCAACAGTCGGTTAACAAAGAAAATAGAAATGCTTTTACAAATATTGAATAATTACTCGAACACGAAAGTGATTACATCACCTTTTGACCATAGTCACACTTTCTCACGAGGTTCATAGCATGAAATCACCACACGGGAATTAGTATTATAAATAGACCTCACTCTAGTTAAATTGGAACCAAATTGTGTTGCATAATATTACACGCAGATTGAAGGTACAGTCAGCCATAACATACACACAAAATCTATAGCGAAACATTAGAATATATATTTTCATGAGAACAACGTCTGTGTGATGCAAAATAGCCATTCAGGTGACGACAGAGCCGATATGCTAATACAGTGAAAACAGAACTAACTAATGGGTTAACATATTGCCTTTGAAAAACATATCAGTTTGCGTGCTCGGTACTTAGTACTTGAGCGATTGATGTTTACCCATTTAAAACCATTGCGAAAAGTCCAATTTGTGAAAAATATTGCAACTCGACGGTTCGATCGAAAAAATTTACATATATGGAATATTTTTTAAACTGAAAAATTTCAACTTAAAGAAAATAGAATTTTAAAAAATCAGCTTCTTATCAGATTCCGTATATTTACGAATAAATTTTCAACAAAGCTTTCCATCTGCGGTTCCCCTAAATGTTTGACCGGACAAAGTGGTCTTGTTATGCGCACGGCACGAATTCCTTTTGCGCCCTAAACGCGACTCTAATCTCGGTTTTCCCGGCATTTTCGAAAAATCTATATTTTTCATTACTTAATATGTTTATTTTGGAATTTTCGCATGTTCCCGAGCGACGCATGGGCGGATCGAGAGCGACGAATATGTAAATATGAGCTTTCTAAACAAACGGTCGCGTCGTGTTGACGTTGACGAATATAACGGTTTGCGGTATGCTAAATTCAACGTATCATAGTTGCTATAAGTTTTAATGGATTATGGGTTTAGTTGGTTTTGCGTATGAACAACAGTTTCAGCTTATGACGATTCGGAACGAAGCGAAAAATGGAGGGCTTCTGCGAGGTCCGATGTTGAATGTTTGAAAAAATTATTACATTGACAATATTGAAAAAAATTGCATCCTATTAACAAAAGGACATAAGTATGAGAAATTTAGAATTTGTTATCTAAATGCAAATAATATTTTCGAAAAATTTGCACGAAAATTTAAATTTTGACATGAATAAAAATTCATTATAAGTGCGTAAATTATTATTTTTTTTAACGAATTTAATGAGAAGCATGTGTAAATTTAGATGATCTAAGGGAAAATGATTTGTGAAAACTGTCAAACATTACCTCCCAACAACACGCACACGTAAAAAACGCGTGCAAAATTCGTTAAGAAACTTGACTTGCGGACTTATTATGCATAAATTACAGGCGAAACTCATTAAAAAATTTAATTTAAACACTTATTATGCATCTGTATCCATTAAAATACAAATATGTCAATAAATAATTTACGCGTCTAAAATAAAGGGCTACTGTTAATTAACACGTTTGATTTTTACGCCCATCGATTGCACCATCACAAACATATAATGCTTAAGACAAATAATTGAGAACACAGAATTAATGAACTATTAAAGCATATATTATTAAACGTCATTTCAATAAACGCTCAAATGTATAACTTCGATATTTTTTTGGAACGAAAACCCCAATTTTGTACGAACTTCAAACCTCATATAACACGGATTCGTATTACACGACGTTCGAACCACATAGCCGTTATACACGAAACCCAAGTGTATTTATAAACAAAAACCACGAAACCGAACTATCTATAATAAATTCGACCAACAAACACAAAAATCAAACTAAAATCACCCGCAATTCATCACCGCGCGTTTCGCACCAACTCCGCAATAAACACATCGAAATTTGAAATACCCGCGCATTTTTCACACCGGAAAAACTTCTCCAGTTCCCGCGCAATTACACGGCGAGTCTTCCGAAAGCCGCGGGCCGGAGATTATTTATTTTTTAACCCGCAGTTTTTCGCCGCTTGTTTACAGTGGATTCTAATTGTGTTCTTTTGTCCGTCGATAGCCGAAGCGTTTATTGCCGCAACAACGTTAACGGGGATATGCGTACGTAGTTCGCAGTCCGCAACTAAAACAAAGCACGTACGTAGAAGAGAACTGTTCTAAATTGGGAACGGTGTTATAATTTAAATATTGACGGAAATCTGTTGCGGGGATGTTGTCCGGATTGGAGCGTCGACAATAATTGAGTAGGGAAATTTTGTGAATTTTCACCGTGAAGATTTGTAGTGATTCAATTGTATAATAGAATGATATCGGATACATCTTTGATTTTTATGGAAAAATATCGAAAGTGTTTATATGTGCAAGTACATCATGAGCGGTCATTGAAAAAGTTTCATCGTATTTTTTTTTATTATTATCATACAACGTATTTTTAAACCAAACCGATGGGATGCGGTATCGCACTTTTTTTATTGGTCGATTCCTATCTTCAACGTGATTTCTGATATTTTGACGTAGATTAGTATTAATTGCGATCAGTGACATTTCATTATTATGTTTATCAGTTGATGAAAAATCCCTAGATCTGAGTTTTGAAAATCACAATCGAGTAATTCTAACGTTAACTGCATCTCTACTGTACAAATTACAAGTCCGTTTGGTTGCCGTGGTCGCGTTATTATTTTTATAAAATTCATATATTAAAAATGGCATAAATGCACTTTATTTCAAAATTTTTTATGGGCTGTTTATTATTCACTGGCTAAGGCCAAAACTTAACAGATACTAAAAAAGAAGTATCCTCTATATCAGTGCTCCGCAACCTTTTCTCACTCACAACACACCAAAATTCTTCTTAGAATTCTGTGGCACACCAAAAGCTCAAATATATAAGTAGTGGCAAATTTTAGTGGGGCGCCCCCCCCACGCACCCCAGAGCCCACCCCCGGCGCGG
>JAOXNN020000033.1:1721481-1734106 GCA_028571205.2 Hydropsyche betteni | reverse complement strand
TAGGGATTTAATTTTCCTGCATTTCTTTTTTTTAACAAAACGTTCATTATTGAGTTTTTGGAGATAGCGTTTGAGAGGGAGGGTAAGCACGAAAATTGTGTTGTACCCTAAGTGTTTTTCCGAGTTTTATAAAAAAACTAAGAATATTAAATGAAAGTTTTTACAATCATATCTAAAAATTCAAGCGAATTCGATAATTTCACACGCGGGTCACACGCAAGTACCCCGCGGGCTACTCATTCGCCATCGCTGGGTTAGGTTATATCTTTCCGAGCTAGCCCAAGTCGTAAGGTAAGGGACAGGGAAGAAAAAAGTCAACCCTTCCCATGCTAACGAAGGAATCAACCTTCAGTCTTTCAGTGACCAATCAGTACAATACCGTGTTTCACCGAATATAAGTCCCGGTCTTATATTAATTTTACACTCGAAAACTGCATTAGGTCTTATTTTCGGGGTAGGTCTTATATTTAAACCATCTTTCAAATCATTTTTTTTTATTTAATTAAAAAAGTATACATTGAAAGATAAAATGAAAAATTACATAAAATATATCAAAATATTAATAATTAAATAGTCAAATATAACCAAATAAAAATATTTTTAAAATATAATAGGTACATTCATTCTAACATGATAATTTCGTCCTCTTCTGGGATACTTTTGTAAATGGTACGATCCCAATCTTTAGACTGTGACCGAACTTCCTCTAAATCTATTTAAGGTATAAGAGACCGCCCAAATTTCCCATGTTTCCCGGTAAAAAATTGTAAAAATGCAATTTTTTTGATCAAATACTCTATTTTCTGGGAAACACGTTAGTAAAAATCATTCAATAGAACTGGACTCGATCATACACAAAAAATCGGAAGACGCCCGGATTGAAACGTCAGTTATTGAATTCGGAGCACGAGGCGCCGTCGCTCCTTTTTCGAGCTGGTGAGCCAGAAACTGCATCTGCGATGACGTGTTGGGTCCCAGGGTGCTTCGGTTCGGTGGTCTGAATGGACCAGTGGCCAAAACGGAATTTGGCAGGCCGCCGTTAACACTTCCGACTATTCCTAACAGAGAATTGCGTTAAGGGTCCGCGAAATTGGAACGAGCTCATGTATAAACAATTGACGATTGACATGTGTATTGTCGGCGTTGAAATGTTGAGTTCAATGAATGGTTTATGTGTATTCGATGTACAAGTGTTATAAGATGACTACTTTATCGGATGCGGTTGATAATTTCAACTACTCGTTTATTTATTAGAAAATTTAAACGTCGATTAAATAAAATGAACGTTCATTTAATACAATTAGTGTGCATTAAAAAAATTATATGTGTATTTGATTAAATATTTCATTGAAAAAAGTATCTATACCTTAAAACGAATAAAACGTGCATTAGAATGAATATAAATAAAGAACCAGCAATGCCCCAAACGCGAAAAAGGTGAAATACTAACCGCATGATCATTATTCACAACTTTCATAATAGAATCAAAATGCTAAAATGCGATTAAAATTAAAATTTTAATAAAAGAAAACGTTGACAGTTTTATTGTATTATTTATGGATGATAACTTTATTCTGGCAACGTTAACACCTCTCGATTATTTCAATGTATAAACCTATTTTCTTTATTACTTATTTCATATTTATTAATGCACACGTTTTTTTTTTATTGCACACTACAAATAAAATGATGCTCAACACGATATTCTTTATATACGATACAAGACTAATGAATATCATTAGAATAATTGATATACGATTATTCTAATACACAAATAATTCATGTTAAGGCACAATCTATACTTTTTAATGCACAGTTAAATCGTACTCTTTATTTGATACTATTAAAATGTTTAAAGAGCTTAAAAGCTTGAAAATTTTCATATTATTTTAATTTTTTGTTGTAAATGCAAATTATTTATTATTATTTGATTATTATTTTTAGGTGGTATGGTACAGAAACGACCGGAGGCTCATGGAAGCAGAGCGTTTCCGGATATTTCGCGAAGGGCGCTTCTTTTGCGTCGAGGTGAGCCCTGTTAGTGTGGAAGATGGTGGACGATGGACGTGCACGGCAGAAAATTGCGGTGGGCATTCATCGTGCTCGGCTCATCTCAACGTATTAGGTAATTTACAAATAATCATTTGTCATTTTAATAATTGGCATTAACATTTGGAGTTTATTACAGTCCCAAAAGCATACAAGAGGCCCGAGTTTCTTGAAGAGCTGCGTGCTCTTCTCACTGAGCAAGGCACTGTATCTTTGGAGTGCAAAGTGGTCGGAGTACCCACTCCAGTACTCAGGTGGTTCAAAGACAGTAAGGAAATAAAGGCTGGCGACGTGTTTGCATTAACCGCCAACCCGGACGATCCAACCTCTTTAGGTACGTATACGTGCGAAGCAGTCAATTGTATGGGCAAAACATACTCTTCGTCTGAAGTCCACGTGGTTGGAAGAGGCAGCCGCGAAGGATCAATGAAACCTGCCGACAAGTGAGTTAAGCACTTAAACGATTCTGATATACGATAGAGATTTTTATTTTGGATTATTTTAGTATAACATCAACCGAACCACCGCCGATTTTCACCAAGGAACTCGAAGATCAAAACATCAAAGTCGGTGAAAAGCTGACTCTGAGTTGTCAGGTTGTTGTGCCACCGTGGCCCAAGACCGTGACCTGGTATAACAAGGAAGGCCGAATAGAACCTAGCGAACGATACAGGGTACTCGAAGACGGTCTTGGAGGGTATATGGTAGAAGTACCTTCTTCTGAATGGGCAGATGAGGGTGAATGGAAATGCGTCGCGACCAGCAACGAAGGTCGCGTAGGCATTTCAACATGCAGCGTAGCTATGGCAGGTGAGTTCTTTCAATATAACTCGCTAAACATTTAAACTTTTCCAAAAAATTGTCGTTTTCAGTACCGAAGAACTACCGAAAACCGAGATTCATGGAAAATCTGAAAGCGGTACTGACTGAGGAGGGACTCGTTTCGTTCGAGTGCAAAGTAGTCGGTTTCCCTACACCATTACTCAGTTGGTTTAAGGATGGCCAGGAATTGAAGCCAGGTGACGTTTACCAGTTGACAGGGACAAACTCTTTGGGTTCGTACTGTTGCATTGCTAAAAATTGTATGGGACAAGCAAGCAGTTCTGCCGAGTTAACTGTCGAAGATATTCAAAATCAGCTTAACGATGAAGAAAGATTGCAACTGTTTTCCAAAAATCAAGCACCTAAATTCATACAAGGCCTCAAGAGTCAAGAAGCGAAAATTAATGAAAATTTCAGGTTCACCGTAAAAGGTAAAATTCTTTCGCCTGTTCAATAAAATATAATAACTAAAATATCTGTACAATCAAAATATTTGTAATACCGTAAATATATTACGTTTTTTTAATCAGAATATTTTATAGAGTAAAATACTAATGAAAATATTTAGTAAAAATTCAACGTGGCTCAATTGTGTAATCGATCAGTGAATAATATTCGAGCAATCCGTTCGTTGAATAACAAAGAAACAGTTCCCGATATAAATTAGCTTTCGATTTGGATATAGACCAAGTCAAAACTGTAACACATTTGGTACATATCCAAGTCGGTAAATTCTAATTAAAGCATCCGTCGCTAGTGAAAGCTAATAATGCGAAATTTTATGAATTCGAATATAATTTCAGTGAGCTTTATTCCGGAGCCGTCCCTGTTTTGGTACAGAGACGACCAGCCAATAGAAGACAGTTCAAGGTACAAGATAGTTAAAGAGTCGAAGGGCGTGTGTCATCTGGACATACAACAACTGGAGTTCATGGACCAAGCCGAGTGGAAGTGTTTCGCGACAAACGACTTCGGCCACAGTGTCACGTCGTGCTTCCTCAAGCTGATCATTCCTAGGCACTTCAAGAAGCCGAGGTTCTTGGAGAACTTGCGTGCCATTCTTTCGGAAGAAGGGGCTGTAAATCTCGAATGTAAGGTAATTGGTGTACCTCAACCGATATTGAAATGGTACAAAGACGGGGAGGAACTTAAACCAGGAGATATTCATCGTATAATATCAGGTCAAGATGGCACTTGTTGTTTAGGGACGTACACGTGCGAGGCGCAAAATTGTATGGGTATCGCTGCCAGTTCAGCCTCTTTGCTCGGATTCGAGGATACAGTTAAGGCTAGTAAAGCTAAAAAGGTGGAACCTGAACCTTTGTTACAGAGGAATATATCTTTGTCGACAATACATGAAGAGCGCACATCGCAAATGTACGACACGCCAGTCGGAGATGTCACGTTGGATGAAAAAGGAGAGATTTCCTTTTCATTCGATGGAAAAGAAGTCTCTGTATCGTTATACGAAACTCCCGATTTAACTGAGGAAGAAGCGTTGCAGATTGTCGAGATGTACGCCGATCAGCTTTCGGAAAATGTGACAGAACACAATGTCGTTGAATTGCCACCGTTAAGATTTGTGAAAGAAACATCAACTTCGGGCAATCTTTTGATGGAAGCTATTTTGATCGACGTGTCTCCAGACTATTTCATGTCAGCTGAAGAAGATTTGAGGACAGAAGCGGATGTTGACGATATGTCCATAATCGAAGAAACTGGATTGATGCCTAACGAAAGCTTCGCTACTCCTGAGTTAATTGAAAGTGCTGGAAAAACAAAAACTTCTATCGAAGAACAGCAAACAAGTCTTCCTAAAAGACCTCCTCGTAAAAAGTCAGAATCTATTAAGAGCGGTGAAGAATTTTACAGCTTATCGAAAGAAAATATTATGTCAGTTGATGTCAAAAATGATGACTCGCGCCAAACTTCAGTCAGCGAATTCGCCAGCTTAGAAAAGAACGAAACTAAGCAGGTGCAATCAGAAGAAACGCAAACCAAACAAATCGCTGAAAAAACGGCAGAAATATCACATATCAATGTATCCGAAGAGGCTCTAAAGAAGCTGATCCATCTTTCGAAGATATACAACGTAGTTCAGAGCCATCTTCAAGCCGTAGAAGAAGAAGTTATTATGCAGGCTGCCAAAATGAGTTCAGCGGCCGCGGCAAACAAGAGTCTCGAAATTATAGCGAGCATCAACAAACCAATTGCTGAGCTACAGACGATCATCAAGAATGTCAATGAGAAAAAGGTCGAATTAAGTGAAAGTTCATTATCTGGAGTTTTCCAAACATTTATGGAACCGATTAAGAATTTACACGATAGTCTGGCCATCGTGGAAAAGTGCGTCGAAATGGGAGGGAAGAGTCAAACTTTAGTACAACGTACCAGCGTTTGTTTAATAGAAACACTGGGTAAACCTATGCAGAACGCTTTGAATATATTGAAAGACATTGATGTAGTTTTAGAGAAACACGTAGTGCCCGCAAACCATAGAGAGGTCGACATATTGGTCAACGACATGATCACGGGTCTGAAATTATCCGACGAAACTATCAAATCCATTCATCTTATTCAACAAGCTGCCGAATTGAACGGAGATATGATCCCAGCCAGCCAATCACTGAAATCTAAAGTGAAAGACAAATCTATTATCGTTCAAAACATTTGGAAGCCGGTATTGAAATTAGAAAAATCGGTCGAAGCTATCAAAAATAATATTTGTGTAGACAAAACTGGAACTAATGTTGATATTCAAATGAATGAATATATTATGGATTTGATTACGAAACCGATTCAAGAATTACAAGTCGAATTAGAAAATATTGAACAAGCTGCTGTACAAGAATCCCAAGAAAATCTTTATTCTATCAATACTGGTATTTTAGAAACAGTAGTTCAACCAATGTTCCATCTTAGAAATTGTTTAGATTCAATGAGTAAACAGATTCCTCCTGAACAGCAAGCGCAGGCTGTATCTTCAATTGTAGACGATTTATTAACTTCAATCAATGAAATAAAATCAGGTCTGGGTGTTATCAGTGAAAAGTTTGACATAAAGGTGATGGAACCGTTTGAAAGAAGTCAAAAAACTATTCAACAAATGGCTAGAAATTTGCTCTCCCTTCAGACACATATTGAAGATTCTAATATCAACCCCGAAATATTGCCTCAATTCAATGAAGTACAGGCAGAGCTTTTCAAAATTTTAGAAAATGCTGTTCAAATGACTCCTGTCGAAAGTGCTATTGTTTTAGAACCACTTATCCAACCCACTAAAATGTTAAATGAGAGTTTCGCTTTGATTGAAGTTCAAGATCCAAAAATATTCCAGCATGCATCCATAGAAGCGATACAAAAATTAAGCAGTAATATTGCGCAAGTTTCGAAAATATCTGAAAAAGAAGAACTTAAACAAAATCTGCAATCCGCTTTGTCAGCTGCTGAAAAACTAGAGCTTTATGTAAAAGCATCAGAAGAAGCTCAAATTGCTGTAATACAGAAAATAACACCTCAAACAGCTAACTTAGATATGAACAAAATTCCAAAAGAAACAGTTTTATTGAAGAATGTAGCAGAAAATATTATGAAAACTATATCAGTTATGGAAGAGAAGCAATCGTCTGAATCAGTCAAAGAAATATCAGAAAAGGAAGCTATTGGAACATTGAAACAGTTTGCTAAAAAATTATTAGAGTTCAGAGATGCAGTGGCTGCTGTTCAATTTGCTAAAGATGTTCCAGTTGATGATTTGAATTCGCTGAGCGAATTTGTCGTATCGAAAACATTAGCCAAGCCACTGTACCAGCTAAACCAATGTTTGAATCAAGCTAACGAAGTGTGCTTAGAAGTCGAAGAAAGTCGTCATTCCAAGCAAGACGTTTCGATGCTAAAGACGCTTGCTAAACCTTTATACGACTTCCACAATGAATTGCAAGTGGTTCAAAATGAACTTTATTCACAGATTTGCGACAAATCAGCGATGAATTTGCCAAACCCGGAATTGGTTAAGAAGCTGCATGATTTGGAAGATTGTCTGCTTCAAATCCAGCAACAGATAGCCTTAGAACCCATCGATGATATATCTACAATGGATGACATATCGGCTATAAAAACTACAGCTGAAGCTGCTCAGGATGCAATAGAATCGGCTATGTTATTGGATCAAAATTTAATTTTAGAAAAAGAATTATCTTTAACGCAAGATAAAGTTGAAGAACAACGAGCTAATCCTATTCAAAAGTTACTGCAAAGCTTGAATAATTTGCAACAACCCCCGATTTTGGAAATGCTGAAAGATCTTTCAGATAAAGATAGTTTATCACAGCTTAAAACAATGCCAAAATGTATGGTTGTATTGCAAAAGTGTATAGAAGCAGTGCAGCAGCCTCTGCAATTGGAATCCGCTAAGACTTTGGATGCGTCCGAAATTTTAAGTATCGAGGAATCTTTACAAGAACTAAAAACATACGTCGATACTGTACAAGAACAAAGTAAACAAAAAGTTGATGTGAAAACGCAAAATATCATCAATGCAATCGCTCATCCTATATCTGAAATTAAACAAAGTCTATCAGAGATAGAAGCAAATAAAGCAATTGTGACGGACATCAAATTGTTAAAATCTGCCAAAGTCGCCAAAGCTACTATCGAAGGAGATCTTGTAGGGTTACAGCAACAAATTCCCGAGCCCTATGAAGCCATTGGAGATATGTCGACTGCCACTGATATTTCTATGTTGAAAACATTAGCTGGACCTCTAGAAGAGTTGAGATTAGCCGTAGCAGCAATAAATCAAGACAAAACTTGGGACATGTATGAAACAATAGACGATGAAAAGATCAAGCCTCCAGTAAGCCAAAAGTTGTCCATCGCTTTGCAAGAACTACTAACAGGTATTGCTACTGTACAAAAGAATTTACTAACCGATTCAGCATCAAGCTTGAAAATAGTGCAAGATATCAAGGAACTACAGACAGCTGCAGAACCTTTGCAAGAGCTATATAAATGTATAGCGACAGTTCAACAGAATCTAATTGAAGAGCCTCATGATGAGCAAAAGACGATGACAGACTTTTCATATACAGCTACGCTTGCCGAATCTTTGGAGACAGTGCAAAAATGTTTTGCCGTTTTAGAACAGCACGATATTGTTGATTTGAGCTGTATTTCTGACTTGCAACTGCCTGTAGATTTGGAAAGCGAAAAATTCGCTAAAGCGTCGGTCGATCAAGCACTTGTTGATCAAAATGAGGTTTTGCAAAATGTAATCTCGATAATTGCTGACATTGCAGCTGATGAAAAACAAATATCTATAGAAAATTCTGAACTGAAAGAAAAAATCAAAACAATAAAAAACCAAATATTAAAAGCGCAAGAAATATTCACGGAGCCCGTAGAAGATATACTGAAAAAGAAAAAAGAACTGAATGCATTGTTATCACAATCTGAAGATATTATAAAAACCGTTGAGTCTCGAAATCTTTTAGCTACCGTCAAAAATGAAAAAACTAAAAAGAGTTTAGAAAATTCTGTGGAAGCAGTCAAAGCCAGTGTCACAAGAATGAGAGAAACTTTAAAGAAAATTAACAGTTATAACAAACAATTTGTCTTTAATAAACCTATTAAGATGATTAGGAATTTCACCAAACAAATAGATATTCTTCATTTTTCGGCAAGCGCAGAAGGCTCTATCACAAAAGAATTGGCTGTTTTAGAATCGATGATTGCTCCTCTAAGAGCAGTTTGTCAAAAATTCGAATCTGCTGATCTTTCGACTGAACCTTTGGCTGATGCCGAAAGTATATCAGTTCCGTCTTCAGCTTTGAAGGATTCTTTATCGACAATCAGAGAATCAGCAGTGACTTACAAAGGTTTCTTATCTCAAATGTCAGTGGAAAATGCCGAAACTAAGCAATCTGCATTAGATGCCGTCGACGAATTGTGCAGTGTAATAGAAATTTGTATGCAAGTGAAACCAGATGAAAACCAAAATTATTTGTTGTTAAAATCAATATCGGCTCCATTGAAAATTATAGGAGATTTCTTGATGGAACAATTAATGAAAAAGAAACGTGATTTGTCTGAGTTGGAATCGAGCAAGTTGGATTTAGCCCAGATCACAGAACCTATCAGAAATCTTCAAGAATGCTTAGCTGTTGTTCAGAAACAATTGATAGAGTGTGCTGAAGAAGACACTTTGGCGAGTGATTTGTCTTTAGCTGAATCATATACGGAACCGATTCTCGAACTGCAAAAAGAGTTATCAATCATCGAAGAGCAAATATCTCTCACTGGGGATGTTGCTTCACTTTCAGAGCATGAAAAAACTCTAATTAAGAACGCGGAAGTTACTATTCATGAACTGAAAGAAAATATTTCAGCAATTCAAGAGAATTTACAAGCATCTGACGTTGCTTGTTTGAAAACATTAACTTCTCCACTGAACGAACTCGAAGAACAATTATCAATACTGACGGTGGATGATGACGGTTTGCAATCAACAAAGGCAGTTGCAGTAAAAGAAGTTAAAACCGTTTTGGCTGAAGACACGTTGGTTAAGGAAACACAGGTAGTTCCAAGTACGGATGTATCAAAGGAAAAAGAAGATGTTGTTTTAAAAGAAAAAATATCAAATGAAACTGTAAAACAAGAAAAAGCTAAAGATGAAAATGTTCAACAGAAGTCTGCAATCGTCGAAAAAACCGAACATGATTCAACAGTACCAACAAATAAAGGTATTATTCAAATTATTATTTATCAAATGAAAAATTAACTTAACCCAATTATTTTTTTTAACTTTCATTGCAGAAAGTATAGAAAAGTTACTCGATGTTGCGCAAGAAACAAAAATAACAAGCGAAAAACAAAGCATTGCTGAAGATCTTTCCCTTAAATCAGAACAATTAACAATAGCCGAACCCACCTTCGAAACTCCTCTCATTGGTGTGGAACAACAAGTAACCGAAGATTTAGAGGTATTGGGAGATGTCAGTAGTATGACCGATGCTTCGTTCTTGAAAACTCTAGCTTTACCATTGGAAGAACTGAGAGTGGCTGTTGCAGCCATCCAACAAGAGAAAACATGGGATATGTACCAAACTATAGACGATGAAAAAGTACGTCCTCCCATTGCAGAAACTTTATCAGTTGCATTGCAAGAATTATTGACAGGTATTGCTGTTGTACAAAAAGATTTTCTTACTGACTCAGCTCAGGCTATAGAAGTGATTGATGAATCTGAAAAAATGAAAGCAGCTGCTAAGCCTTTGCAAGAACTCTATAAATGTATAGCGACTGTCCAACAAAGTCTTTTAGAAGAACCACACGACGAACAGAAGACGATGGCAGAATTCAGTTATTCAGCAACGTTGGCCGAAAGTTTGGAGACGGTTCAAAAATGTTTCGCAGTTTTAGAACAGCACGATATTGTTGATTTGAGTTGCATATCGGACTTGCAACTCCCGATGGATGTAGAAAGTGAAAAGTTTGCGGAAGCGACTATGAACCAAGCGTTAATTGATCAGAAAGATGTTATGCAAAATGTAATTGATATTGTGGCAAATATAGAGATAAACGAAAAACAAATTACAGCTGATAGTAAAGAATTGAATGAAAAGATCAAAATTATCAAAAATCATATTATGAAAGCACAAGGAATATTTACTGAGCCTGTTGACGTAATTTTGAAAAAGAAAGGTGAATTAACAGAACTGTTATCAGCTTCTGAAATGATTATTCAAAATATAGAAATGCAAAATATGTTGAGTGTCGTCAAAAATGATAAAGTAAAAAAATCTTTGGAAAATTCAATTGAAGCTGTAAAAACGAGCGTGAGTAGGATGAAAGATACACTCAACAAGATAAACAATTATAATAAACAACTTGTTTTCAATAAACCAATCAAAGCTATTAAAAACTTTACGAAACAGATTGATATTTTGCATTTTTCAGCGAGTGCAGAGAAAACATTGTCACAGGAATTAACAGTGCTCGAATCAATGATAGCTCCTTTAAGAGAAGTGTGTCACAGATTTGAACTAGCAGACATTTCTTTAGATTCGCAATCCGATGTAGAAAATATTGCAGTTTCCACATCAGAGCTGAAAAAACCAATGAAGATTGTGAAAAAATCGGCAGCTGAATACAAAAATAGTTTAACGAATATGAACGTTGAAGACTTCGCAGCTAAAGAATTGGCTATAGAAGCAGTAGATACGTTATGTTCAGTAATAGAAAAATGCTTGGGCTCAAACGAAAAAAATTTACAAAATTATCAATTCTTACAATCGATTTCTGCTCCGTTAAAAATAGTTGGAGACTTTTTGATAGAACAGTTGATGAAAGATAAGAAAAAAGATTTGTCGGAGTTAGAATCAAGCATGTTAGATATAGCACAAGTGGTCGAGCCCATAAAAAATGTGCAGGAATGTTTGGATTTAGCACAAAAGCAGCTTCAGCAAATGAAAGACGAGGATACAATCTCATGCGATATTTCATTTGCAGAATCGTATGCTGAGCCCACGCAAGAATTAGACATAATGGAAATGAAGCCGGATTCGGAAAAAATTGACGAAATTACTAATGCATCTAAAGATGTGATACAAGACAAACAACTAGTTGAAAAAATGGGAATAGAGAGCAGTGTTGCAATAGAAGACGAAAATATAGTTGAATCTTTGACTACGGAACAAAACGCTGGAAAAGCTAAAACTTTAATAGAAAACGAAAATATTAAACAAAATGTAGAAGTAGGAAAAGTAGTCACAGAAACAACTGAAAATAAAAAGTCGATAAAGGAAGAATCTGAGAAAATTGAAATTCAAACAGATAAACAAGATAAAGTTTCTGAAATTGCACTTAAAGAAGAAGAAACAAATAAAAAGAATGAATATGTGATTGAAGTTAAAGATGGGGAAAAGCGTGAAAAATCCAAAGATGATGTGTCTGAAAAAATAAAACCACAAGAGGAAGAAATGGTGAAAAACAAAGAATCAGAAGCTGAAACGTTAATTACAAATGATAATGAACATAAACAGGGTAAATTAGAAAAAGAGACCACTGAAAAGAAAAGTAAAGAAAATGATGTCAAGGAAAATATTGCCATTGAGGTTGATGATATAAAGGCAAGTGAAGAAAAGCTAGAGAAAAAAGAAGAGAAAGAATCTAAGAAAGAAGCAGAAGACGAAGTTAAAAAGAAAACGCCGGAAATTGAAACTGAAAAAAAGAAAGATGAAGTAGAATTGGAAAAAGAGACTACTGAAACGAAAAAGAAAGACGAGGAAAAGAAACTGAAAAAGGAAAAATCAGAAAAGGAGACTGCTGATAGTAAAAAGAAAGATGAAGAAGAAGCTAAGAAAAAGCAAGAGACTAAAGCTGAAACTAAAAAGCAGGACGGGGAAGAGAAATTAAAAAAAGAAAAAAAAGAATCAGAGGCTGCCGATAAGAACAAATTGGACGTGGAGGAAGTTAAGAAAAAAGAAGAGACCGAAGAAGAAGCTAAAAAGAAAGCTGATCAGGAAAAACTACAGAAAGAAAAATTAGAAAAGGAGGCCGTTGATAAGAAAAACAAAGATGAAGAGGAAGATAAGAATAAGCAAGAGGCCGAAGCTGAGGCGAAAAAGAAGGCCGACGAGGAGAAATTGAAGAAAGAAATATTAGAAAAGGAGGCTGTTGATAAGCAAAAGAAAGAGGAAGAGGAAGCTAAGAAAAAGCAAGAGGCCGAAGCTGAGGCGAAAAAGAAGGCCGACGA
>JAOXNN020000033.1:1709445-1719944 GCA_028571205.2 Hydropsyche betteni | reverse complement strand
CAAGAGGCCGAAGCTGAGGCGAAAAAGAAGGCCGACGAGGAAAAATTGAAGAAAGAAAAATTAGAAAAGGAGGCTGCTGATAAGCTAAAGAAAGAAGAAGAGGAAGCTAAGAAAAAGCAAGAGGCGGAAGCTGAGGCGAAAAAGAAGGCCGACGAGGAAAAATTGAAGAAAGAAAAATTAGAAAAGGAGGCTGCTGATAAGCAAAAGAAAGAGGAAGAGGAAGCTAAGAAAAAGCAAGAGGCCGAAGCTGAAGCTAAAAAGATGGCCGAAGAGGAAAAACTACAGAAAGAAAAATTAGAAAAGGAGGCTGCTGATAAGCAAAAGAAAGAGGAAGAGGAAGGTAAGAAAAAGCAAGAGTCCGAAGCTGAGGCGAAAAAGAAGGCCGAAGAGGAAAAATTGAAGAAAGAAAAGGAGGCTGCCGATAAGCAAAAGAAAGAGGAAGAGGACGCTAAGAAAAAGCAAGAGGCCGAAGCTGAGGCTAAGAAAAAACAAGAGGCCGAAGCTGAAGCTAAAAAGAAAGCCGACGAGGAGAAATTAAAGAAAGAAAAATTAGAAAAGGAAGCCGCTGATAAGAAAAAGAAGGATGAAGAGGGAGCAAAGAAAAAGAAAGAGGCTGAAGCTGAGGCTAAGAAAAAGCAAGAGTCTGAAGCTGAAGCTAAAAAGAAAGCCGACGAGGAGCAATTGCAAAAGGAAAAATTAGAAAAAGATGCTGCCGAAAAGAAAAAGAAAGATGAAGAGGAGACTAAGAAAAAGCAAGAGGCGGAAGCTGAGGCCAAGAAAAAGCAAGAGGCCGAAGTTGAAGCTAAAAAGAAAGCCGACGAGAAGAAATTAAAGAAAGAAAAATTAGAAAAGGAGGCCGCCGATAAGAAAAAGAAGGATGAAGAGGAAGCAAATAAAAAGAAAGAGGCCGAAGCTGAGGCTAAGAAAAAACAAGAGGCGGAAGCTGAGGCTAAAAAGAAGGCCGACGAGGAGAAATTAAAGAAAGAAAAATTAGAAAAGGAGGCCGCCGATAAGAAAAAGAAGGATGAAGAGGAAACAAATAAAAAGAAAGAGGCCGAAGCTGAGGCTAAAAAGAAGGCCGACGAGGAGAAATTAATGAAAGAAAAATTAGAAAAAGAAGCTGCTGATAAGAAAAAGAAGGATGAAGAGGAGACTAAGAAAAAGAAGGAGGCCGAAGCTGAGGCTAAAAAGAAGGCTGACGAGGAGAAATTACAGAAGGAAAAATTAGAAAAGGAAGCAGCTGACAAGAGAACTAAAGACGAAGAAGAAGCAAAGAAAAAGAAAAAGGCTGAAGTTGAAGCGAAGAAAAAGGCTGATGAGGAAAAGTTACAGAAAGAAAAACAAGAAAAAGAAGCTATTGACAAAAAAAATAAAGAAGCTGAAGCTGAGGCTAAAAAGAAGGCAGATGAAGATAAATTACAGAAAGAAAAACTTGAAAAAGAGGCTGCTGAAAAGAAAAAGAAAGATGAAAAGGAAGCTAAGAAAAAGAAAGAAGCTGAATTGGAAGCTAAAAAGAACGAAGAAAAAGAAGCTAAGAAAAAGAAAGATGCTGAGACTGAGGCTAAAAGAAAAGCTGATGAAGAAAAATTACAGAAAGAAAAGTTGGAAAAGGATGCATCGGATAAAAAAAAGAGAGAGGAAGAGGATGCTAGGAAAAAGAAGGAAATCGAAGATGAAGCCAAAAAGAAAGCCGATGAAGAAAAATTGAAAAAAGAAAAACGGGAGAAAGAAAATGCTGACAAAGAAAAGCAGGAAGAAGAAGATGCTCTTAAACGTAAAAAATCTAAACTTGAAGCCAAAAAGAAAGCCGAAGAGGAAAAAATCAAACGAGAAAAATTAGAGAAAGAGGCTTCTGAAATGGCGAAAAAAGATGAAGAAGACGCTAGGAAAAAGAAAGAGGCTGAAACAGAAGCTAAAAGAAAAGCTGACGAAGAAAAATTAAAGAATGAAAAAATAGAGAAAGAAAAGGCTGAAAAAAAGAAACACGATGATGAAGAAATTAGCAAAAAGAAACAAGCAATTTCTGCAGCTGAAAAGAAAGCTGAAGAAGAGGAAGCTAGGGTAAAAAAAGAAGCTAAGGATAAAAAGTTATCTGAAGAAGAAAAATTGAAAAAAGAATCTTTAGAAAAAGAGGAGGCCGAGAAACAAAAGAGAATTTCAGAGCGACAAAAGAAAAAAAAAGAAGCTGAGTCTTTAGCGAAAAAAGAAGCTGAAAATCAAGAAAAGTTAGAAAAGGAGGAAGCTGATAAAAAGAAACGAGAAATAGACGAAATCAATAAAAAGAAAGAATCTGAGGCTGATGCTAAGAAAAAAGCAGAGGACGAAAAATTGAAAGCAGAACGACTCGAAAAACAAGAAATCGAAAAGAAAAAACGCGAAGATGAACTTAATAAAATTTCAGAAAAAGCTAAAAAATTAAAATCGTCACCAAAAGAAATCGACACTAAAGAAAAAGAAGTCATTCAAACATTTAGTTCAGAAAGCAAGGCTACCCATAGAACTTTTGAACAACTTCCGGCACCTGAGTTGAATCTCGATACACCCGCAGAGTCTAGCCCTCAATTGGAAGCTAAAAGGAAGATCAGCAGAGATGAACCAGGCAGACGATTGAAGCCTGAACCACACGTCCAAAGAGTCAGAAGCGAAAAAGAAGCATCAGTATCAGATTCGTCAAGAAGCAGCACCCTGAAGTCAGATGGTTCCAAATACACCACGAGCTCCCGCGACCTGAAAAAGAAACCAGTGTTCTGTACTAATTTGACTGATCGCACTGCAGTAGAAGGCTCCAGAGTCAAACTTACTTGCAGTGTGTTAGGTACACCGGAACCAACAATCGAGTGGTTCAAGAATGGGGTCATTTTGAAAGATCAGAACAAGTATAGAATGAAGATTGGCGACGGCTTGTGCACTTTGGAAGTATTGAATGCGATGCCATCTGATTCTGCAGATTACACTTGCACAGCTACTAACGAAAATGGAACTGCATCTTCGTCGGCAAGATTGAAGGTTTATGCAGGATTCGAATCCACTCCCATTCCTCCAACGTTCACCAGATCTATAAAAGGTTAATATAAAATAATGATTTGATCATCTTAATGTTAGTTTAATATTCTTTGAAAAATAATATTTTAATTGTAATTTTTAGATACATATCACATGGCTGAAGATGAAATGGTGTTGGAATGCCGAATACGAGGTCAGCCCTGTCCTACTATCACATGGTTAAAAGACGGAAAAGTACTCAACACTGATGGTAGATACAGCATGAATTATCTAGCTGATGGAGTGTGTAGATTGATCATCAACCATCCTGATTCTTCGGACAGTGGAAAATATACATGTAAAGCAGAAAATAACATGTGGAGTGATCAAATCTATCACGACGTTCACTTTTCAGGTATATCTAATATACTCATCATTATCAAACTGTTGAACCAAAACTTTTCCGAGCAACATGATTACAAAATTTTTCTAATTTTCAAAGGTCGCGATCAACACATGGCAACTTCTCCTCAACATTTCGAAACTTTGCGCTATACGAAGGCGCATCATGACACAAGACGACCACACTTCTCCACGATCCTCAGCGACCACTCCGTACCAGCGGGAGGTACAATCGCTCTTCAAGTGCACGTGAGCGGTGGTCCAGCTGACGTCGTCTGGCTCCGTGGCGAGGAACCCATCATGCCTAGTTCTTCTAGGGTGAGAACCTTCGTCGAAAAGGGACTTTATACCTTAGCGCTAGCCGAAGCTACTGACGCCGAAAGCGGCAAGTACACATGCAGGGCAATAAATGCTTTCGGAAAAATAGACATGGAAGCGTGTGTGAATGTCGTCTCACCGGGAACAATGAGATCGGGTAAACCTGCGTTCATCGTGTCCAGACCAGATCCAGATATGACCGTTTATGCTGGCGAAGATATATCGATGGCATGTAGAGCACAAGGAGATCCTAAACCGAAAAGTAAATACAAAATAAATAAATAAATAATTTTATATGACGAAAACATTGATATTATTTAAAATTTCAGTAATGTGGATGAAGGGAATGCACGACATAACCAACAGTCGAAGATCGTTCAAACAAAAATCCGATGACTATTGTAGATTCACATTGAAGAGGGCTGTCACCTGCGATGCGGGAACTTATTGCATTATGGCCAAGAATTGTTATGGATGCGACAGGACTTTCGTCACCGTTGTGGTACATTGTACATTTTCGTAATTGAATCTTAATCGTTGACTGAGTAATTGTGTATCCTTTTGCGGTTTTAGGTCAAGGAGAGAGAAAGCCACGAGTCTGCAGAAGCGCCAATTTCCGGAATCAATTACACAGATGTTTCATATTTACGAGGTTAGTTGGGTATTATGAAAAATATTGACCTTGATAATCGGCGGTTACAATGACCAATGTGTATCGTCCTTTTCGTTAAATATTATTGTCCGCGTAAGACAATGGTCGCGAAGTGAAAAGGCGGAAACCGGATTTCGGTCACACAATAATGTCAAATAAGTGAATTGAATTGTCTATTAAATGTCTATCATGAATTACTCAATATATTATTGATTCATAATATAAAACAGAGCTAGCTATTCCCATGTGGACTCAGTAATTTTATTGCTGTTATAAACAGAGATGCCAATTCAGTAACATCTACAAGTATGGCATTAAAGTGCAAACGTTGATTATGTGAATACTCCAGAATTATAGATCTTCATCTAAACAATACAGTTTTAGAAAAGCAATGTATCGGCTAAAATTTTTTAAAGATTTCCCAATGAGATAGTTTGGTAAATTTCAGTTTTCTCATTTCCACGTATCCTCAAACGTAATAAACGTCATAGTAATATAAAATACTTTTATATGAGATAGCTGAAGTTCGTGTTTACACAAAAACCAATTATATTTTTTTTATGTGCCAATTTTCCGAATTCTTTGGCGCTGCTGTAATAATTTCGGTCGGGATATTTCAGACGTCTCTTCCGAAATTTTATTATATTATATTTCAAAAATAGTCGCAGCAGTTTCCAGCTAAGTCTATTTGAAGACTTTTGATTTCGTCATTTTCAAATTCACTATATTATTTACGCTTATCGTCAACTCATTTGGTGAGAATAATTAGTACAATTCGTAGTATATGATTAGAATTGGATGTTAACACTGGTAGTGTAATTTGTTGTAATTACTACAAAATTCTATTATTTAAAAAATTATAGATTTCAAAACCATTTGCTCGTTACAAATTTATAAAAAAATTTTGTTCTTTTTTTATCATAGTACTAATTTAATTCTTAGTACATAAATATTATTACTATTTTTCATTATAAATAGGATTGTTGAATTTGTGGTTAAAATATAAACTTTTTAGAGTGAAATAATGGTTGAGTTCATTTGTATAGATAACGTAAATGTAATGTTAATCATACTGTTGTTTTACTTTTTGTTTATTATTAAAAGTTTTCATTTCAGATGAAAACAATTTATTTTAAATTGAGAATTGTTTTATGACTTCATAACAATTCTAAGGAATCTATTAAAAAAATCCGTTGCAATTCACATTAATAATTTCAAAATTAAATTAATTGCAAATATTCAAAATTGTTTATTAAAATCGACTTTAAAATATAGTTACGTGAAAATAGACTGATTTCAAAATATACGGTGCATATATTCAATTCAAATAATTTAAATATAATTATAATCATTATCAATTCAAAATTTTCAGACGTACCTGGAGCGATCAGTAGCGAACCTGTAGTTGTGGACGGAGGTCGAAATTGGGTATCGTTATGGTGGGGCAAAGCCACCGTTAAAAATGCTGCTCCGGTCCTCGGTTACAGAGTCGAAGCCTGGCTTTCTGGCGGAGACGGAGGTGCAAGATGGGCAGAACTAGGCCTCTCCCCCATAAACTCTTTCGACGCTTTCAACTTGAAACCAGGTGGTGAATATTTATTCAGAGTCACGCCGAAGAACCGCTACGGCTGGGGAGAGTCTTGTCAAACGTCGTCATCCACAGTCGTCGGCAAGAGTATTTGCTTACCGGAGTTTGTCAAACCTTTGCCGGGACAAATGAAAGCCCTCATCGAGAAGCAGGTGATGCTCAAGTGTAAAGTCAAAGCTGATCCTGCTCCTACGATAGTCTGGCACAAGGACGGTGTCGAGATCGATGAAAACGACAGAATGACTATGAAATACAGCCGCACCGGAGATTGCAGTTTGACCATCAATCCAATAACCGAGGAAGACACTGGGAGGTACATGTGTGAAGCTATTCACAGGGACGGCAGGGCGTCGACGTTCGTCAGGCTGCAGGTGGTCGTCGATCCTAACATTTGGGAAGCTGACGACGAATTGAAACGGTAAGTGTTGACAAATTTTATTTGTATTAATTTAAACCAGGTATCGGCAGATTCGGCCAAATTCTGCCTGTTTTCAATCTGGCCTGCGCGTCGATATTGGTTTTACATGAAAAAATAATTAGGAGCTTCTGTCAGACCCTCAAGTGGAAATGATTGCTTTCCAAAATTATGTATTTAAGGAAATTTTATGTAATTATCGCAGTACAGATTTAATCAATAAAGAACCTTGCCTGCGGCGCTATTCATTAATACTCATTTTTTTGATATTATTATACTTGCATATACAAATATTTTTTGAAACTAGCGCTCAAATTTTCAAATAATTGTTTCGAGATCGATTCAACTTTTCAAAAGTAATTTTAAACCTGTTTTTTGTCGCTTTTTGAGTAAAATTATCCATATCAATATCTTCGAGTTTGATTTCCGGCCCGTTGAGTCCTGAATTTTTTCGATCTAGCCCTTCCCAAAGTTTGTCGACCGCTAAAATTATAAAATTTTCAAACTACACTTTTCAGTCGAAGGGACGACGACACGTACACAGGAGAATGTGCACCGCAGTTCACTATGAGACTACGCGACAGAAGAGTACAAGTCACTTATCCAGTGAGATTGACATGCCAAGTCATCGGAAAACCAATCCCGACGATTTCATGGACCAAAAACGGCCTGCCTATACAAGCAGATGGTAATTTTCATCACAATTTTCGTAACCATTCACAATCAGGCCGAGTAATTGATATGAAACATTGCAGATCGTTACACGTTCTGGAGCGACGACCAGTTCCACACGCTCGAGATCAGCCAATCCACATTGTTCGATGGAGGTTATTATTCGGCCACGGCTAGCAATGCTCGCGGTTCAGTATGTTGTCGTTGCTCATTGGTCGTGGACAAGGGTATACGTGCTTACATCTCGCCGGACTTCTTCTGCGGCCTCGAGCCTCAATACGCGGTGAAGGAAGGCGAAGAGTTGAGGATATCGGCATGCGTCGAAGCCTATCCCAGTGTCGGAATAGCTTGGCACAGGGACGGAGTGAAATTGAGGCCTTCGAGAAGAGCCGTGATGACTCTGGATCACGACGGAGGGGTAGAGTTGGCTTTGGCTAACGTGACAACAAGGGACGCCGGAATTTATACGTGCACAGCTACTAATGAAGTGGGTAAATGTTGCACTTCTACCAAAATTGTCGTGGAGGAAATCGACGATCTGGGATACAAGGACGATAGGCTAATGCCGACCGTCGTCGGACCAGAAATACCGTTAGTATTAAATTTCGACAATTATCACTTTAAACAAATTCTGATTATGATATTTTTTTTAGGTATTCCAAAGAGCCGATGTTCGTGAAAAAGCCGAGATCCAGCGACGCCATGGAAGGCGACACAGTCATCATTCTATGCGAAGTAACTGGAGATCCTAAGCCGGAGGTCATGTGGTTGCGAGATTTTCTCAAGGTACTTAAAAACAAAACTTTCTCTCGTTTTGAATCGGCCGGGACTCGTGACTCGCCCGACAAACATTCGGCGAGGAGCCGATAAAGGAACGAGGCCGCCTCATCGGAAACAACTGGAAGAAAGTGAAACGCAACCTTCGCAACGAACTTACTCCGACACGCGAAAGGTCGCCGCGCGTAACATTTCGAAATAATATATATATAGGTCACTTTCGCGAACGCGTTTCGGCGTCCGTCCGAATTATTCGCGACGATTTGAATTGTATCAAAATTCATAATGGACTCTCGTGATCTTTCACCCCGCTCCCGCACGCATAATCGAGACGCTTCGCGACCGTTTCTCGGCTTCGCCATACACAAAATCGTTCTTAAACAAGCCCAGTTGTAAGACCGACATTGGTGAAATGTGAGCCGAACGGCGTTAGTTCGGCGACGGCCGCGAAACGGCTCAGTTGCGAAAGCGTGGGCGTGTTGGGCGGACGTATTCAGCGATATCGCGATATCGACGCCAATTTCGCGCTTCAGGGAGGCGAGTGTTGGGGCGAAGCCGCTTTAGGCCCCCGGGCGCTGCGCCCCGCCCGATTTGGGGCCCTGGAGCGCCCGACGGCCCCCCGGAGCGCCTTTTCAGCAACATCTGCGTACGTTGTTTCACTTTTGACGGCGGATTGTTTTGACAGTTTCGCGCCGACGGCATCGTATTTTTTTTTTTTTGGAATTTCGCGCTTTTTACCATGTTTCGAAATAGCGATACGTTGTTGTTTGTTTGGAAATTGTGTCGTTTTTGTTGATTCATGGAATTGTTTTTTTTCGATAATCGATGTTACTTTCGACTCGTTTTGTATGTAATGACGAATTTCTCGATACCGTTGGGAGTTTTAGTATTTTTTTTTTCTTATCGCATATTTCACGTTGAATGTTGATACAGCAATTGTTTTAAAGGAATTCGTCGAATGGTACCATATAATGATGTAATATATCTGTTTAGAGACCGTGATATGCGTCGCTTAACTATTATATTTGGCTCGTTTCTTTGTTATCGTAAAATTTTGAAGATTAGTGAATTTTTGATATTAAATTTTCATGTCTATCATATTGGTAAAAATTTGAAAATATGTTATAAAATTTTAAACGATTCAAACTACTTTTGGTTAAGCTATGATTATTCGATAAAAATAATAAGTTAAAAAAAAAAATAATATAACATAATATAAATGAATTACTTTTATAATATTATACTTTAAAACTTACACGTTCGAAATTTAAATCAAAAAAATAAATAAAACAAAACAGACTTTTATATATTGATAGATGTTAATAAATCCGAATATTTACTTAAACAATTTGATAAAGGCTTTGCTTTTTAGTTGAGTTGAAAGAGTATATTATTATATATTATTTCTATACTTTGTCACCTCGCTTTGGTAAACACTAAAATTTACCATCGAAACCTAATCTTTCATAATAACCAACCTTCGGAAATTGAACCCTAACATATAAAGATAATATAATATAAATAGTTTATGCATGTCAAACCTTACGGTCACCAAATTGAACAGTAAATATAAAAATACCATGTACGCAAAATTGACATAAAACCATTCAGAAGGGTCGTTCTATTATTTAAGAAACTCGACCATACCATTAACCGCTCATCTTCGGGGGATCGTTTTTCCACATTCGATCTTGACGAGTTTGAGCCAATTTCGAATATTGACCACGCCGTTAATCGCTCAACTTCGGCGACTACCATTCTTCAGGTCGTTTTCGCCTACAATTTTCGTTTTCCATCATTTTCCGTTTTTCGCCCACACCGATCGTTTTCCACCATTATAATGCTCACTACAAAAACTCCACGTCGCAAATATTCTTCGGGTCGTTCTTCCGCACTCCAGATTTTCCACCACTGTTTAAACACAAGACAATCATCGGACGATGCATTGAAAATCTCAATTATGCAAACACTGCGACGACAATGGGCTTCGCCGAAGCAGACCGGACAAACAAACGGCACACCGCATCTCATGACCGGCCTCGGTGTCCGATCCGACTATTGTGCTGACGGGCGCCGACTTAACCTCTGGACCGGCAGCGGATTTGCGCTAATCGCTTCGGTTGATTGTGTTTCGAAAATGACCACTTTGCGTTCGCGGTCGAGTTTTCGTTATGATTTCGTCGATTGAATAACTCGTTCTTTTGGTTGTTTTTTTTTTTTCGACGACGCGACAAGCGGTATGTTAATTTTCGGTGTATCGAATTTCGTGTTTTTATTCATTTTTTTTCGAAGTGAAAACTGAATTTATCAATCAGTGTTCGAATTAACGCTGTGAAGGTTCAGTTGTGTTTCAAATCGTGTTTCGTTAGTGTCAAATTCAGAAAAAAACTGATTCGACAGTAAGAGTTTTCAACTCCAATAGGCTTATAAATACTATTGTAACATTTTTGCTCTAGAAATTTATCTATAAAAACCGAATTTTTAAAACTACACACAAGAAAATACTCTAATTTTAAAAAGGTTATTTTTGGAAATTCATGCATTAATTTTGATCATGTTATTTTCAGAAAAAATATTGAAACGATTTTTATATTGAACCTTAAATTGAACGTGAATAAAATCAAAAAAATTTCGGTTTTACGACATGAACAAGTTAAAATAGATTCATCCCGAATTATTTTATAGTAAAAATA
>JAOXNN020000033.1:1657847-1700050 GCA_028571205.2 Hydropsyche betteni | reverse complement strand
TAATAAACTTTATCAAATGTAAGAAAAGTTTATTCAGACCAAAATAACGAACTTTGAAATTAATTGAATGGATGGCTTATGTTGTATATATGTTACAGTTTGAGTGTCCAATACGTTTATGCACGAACAAACTAGTCTGTTTATACACCTTGAAACAGCTTTAGTCCAATGTGGTACGACAATTTAAGTTGTTTGCACTCAGTTTACGATCTTATGCTAAATATCAATAAATGGAATTATACGCTATTTTAAAAACGTTTGATGGTTGGTTGACCGGTGTCCGGTTGACGTTTGACCACTTTGCGTGTGTCCAATTGACGCGTGTCCAGTTGGCATTTGTCCACTTGACCGTTGTCCACCTTGCCGTTGATAAGCTGACCTGCACCCGATTGGCGGTATCTGGACTAGTCCATTTTCCACATATGTAGGAACATGATGAGACACCACGAGGCGAGATTTTGTAGATGCTCTTTTTGATGTGACATTTTTTATGAATAGTGTAACGGTGTGGGAAGGGAAAGAGGGTCGATTCAAACTCGCGAACCGCACGCACTGGTGTGCCAATCGCCAACGACCGCATGCAATAATTGTCACAATAATCGCCACGTCGCCACATATAATTCGTATGGCTGTGGATATAATGAGAAACCAGAACCATTTTTTGGAATCGTCTCATCAACGAGAGATTACTTTTTTTCGAGTTAAATGGTTAAATACCCAATTTGAGGCGATCGAGTAGTTGTTAAAAACGGAACCTCGCCATCCCTGCGGCTTCAACCATCGTCCTTACGAATGACAATCCATGCAGCGTTACCTATGCATCACGGGCTGGTTATTATTCATAAATTACGTCTTAAAAACTTAAATGTCAAACCTCATCCTGCAATTGTTATCTTCTCATGTGACTCTAAACGAATTATTTAACTATTAGTTATTTTTCATCTTGTGTCTTATCATAAACCCCACCCAAACAGATAGAATATAAAAATATTGTGTAATCAAATGCAAGTCGATATGAATCGTACTTTCAAATTGTAATGGGCTGGACTTGCAACTTGTTACGATTGAAGGAAACTAAAAAAAACGATAAATTTATCCTGGAGAGATTTATCGTTGTTTTATTTATTTTTTTCATCGCTGGTTAACACCTGAACTTAATTCACGCGCTTTTGACTGGTGGAAGTTTTCGAAGTGGGAAACGGCGATCGTCGAAGTTTTCGATTCGGTGACTCAATTTATATGGAGTTTCACTCACACGGTTTCAATAAAAGAACTGATTTTTTTACACTGTTTTTTCACTTTAATACAGCGTAAAAGTAAAAGAAAATGTGTATCATTATGTCACAATGGTAAGATCCAGAGTAAGCTAGTATACAATTATAGTTATTAAATGAAAATTTTCGATGTTTTTTGATGATTTCACACGGTGAAGTTCCATCCAAATACTGATGAAATTAATTTTAAATTTGTATATGGCCACCATACAATTTTTTACACGGTTGTCTTTGGAACGTATCCTTCGTGTAAAGAGACTTGTGTGTATTTTTACTATAAGAATTATGTACAGAAATAAAGATTTCCTTGTGAAATACACTTAATCTAACTTTAATACTTAAAAACTTCCGACACTTCCTTTTTTATAAAGAGCAAAAGTATACATTTCAGTGGCGTGCAGTCTATAGATATGATAGATTTAGTGCATGCCTCAAAATTCTGCACATAAAAGTAATATTTTTCCAAATTTGATACAAATTTTATTCAAAATAAATCAAACCGAAATAAGCAATAAATCAACACATGGGTCGAATACGATAAGGTGGAAAAATATTACTTCTATATGCAGAATTTAAGGGTATGCGACCCATCTACTGCATCTATTGACTACATATAGATAGTACCTATACTTTCTCTGCGACATATATAATATAAAGTTTCTCAAAATATATTTTTGTAATTTGACATCTAAATATAATACGATAATATATAAAATATAAGCGATTCGTGCAGGGTTTGATTCTTTGGGGATATAAGATTTTATTAAATTTAATTAATTCATATTGACTTAACTGTATTTTTTTTTATGCGTTATTCCGGCGTTTGATTTATTATACATATATTATATTTTCATACAATTTTCACAAGAGAAAACATAAAAACGTATTGGCCTTTGCTACCTAAGTTAAGTATATAATACACTTCGTTTTTCTCAAACATTACAATAGTAAATATTCGTAGTGTAAACTCTGGAAATTGCATTTTTACAATAAAAAAATACATTCAAGTCATATATTTTTTAAGTTTATGCGATTTTTTTACCAATATATCTAATAAATTCGGCTAAAAATGAGATGCGCATGCTTGTTTATATAGAAACATTTACGTTCCGCCAAAATGTGATACTATTGTTGATGCCAAAAGCGAATCTAAAATAGAACGTCGATGCGTCTTGTGTATACTCAAAATATACGATGCAATTATTAAATTTCCGAATTCATCAAAGGCAAAAAAAATCGAATCATATTATCGAGATATTAAATTCGAATATCTCATGCACAAACGATAATTTATTATAAGAGAACTTCTGTCAAAAGTATCGTGCCCGGTGAACATTTCTAAGAAACTATTTTCTGTTTGATTTATGTACGAACGGTATGGTGAAACAAATAAAGATTTGCATTTGTACGTTTATCATTCGGCTGTTACAACAAGCATAACACTTGCATAGTTCAGCAATGAATAATAAGCAAACGCATTACACAAATGTATTATGTCTTTCCTTATAAATAGCTTCGAAAGCAAATAATGAGCAATCAAGAGAAATATGTACTTCTGTGACAACTTTAATCGCGGAATTTATTTGTAAAAATAAACTATACAACTCTCTTTTCAAAAAAAACTATTTTTAAAAATTTATGCACTAATATTGATGGAATTACTGTTTTTAGGAAAAATTCTGAAATAATTTTGAGATCTTCGACTCAAAAATTGAATATCATCCAAATCAGAAAATTTTCCCGTTTACGAAATGATCAAGCTAATGTACACATTGTAAAAGATTTTTTACGGTCAAAATATTATAAACTCTCTTATTCATGTGATACAATATTTTTGTAGTATATATTTGAGTGTTTTGTGATAAAAATAGAAAGATTTTTTGGGTTTGTTGATGTATATACAAGAAACTCAAAAGTGTTACCCAAAAATCGTTGCAAATTTTTTCCAGAAATGATAACACGGTTAAAATTATTACATAAATTTTCGTAGAGCGCATTTTTAAAACGAGAGCATTCTTTTATGCATAGTTTTAAAAATTCAGTTTTTACGGAGAAATTCCGCAATCAATGATATCACACCATCTTGAAATTTTCAAAGTGAAATTTCTACGGAGGCGTAAGTCACATTGAAGGCGTATTATTTTATTTTTTCAAACGTGAAAGGATACATCGCCGATGTTTTAGAGAGGAAATCGTCTGTTTTAGAAAAAAAAATGGATAAAGTAAACGAGCCCACCGTGAAGATGAACTAAAAAGAGCACTCGTTTGACTGGGATATAAACCCAGCGTGCGAATCCGATTTCTATTATATATGCGTTTGTCGGTTTCTATAGAACCTTGGAATTTGATTCCGAATTTTGATAATTAAATCGGATTTCGTATTGCCACACCGTTTCCGCTATGCGCGTGTAAATATTTCGTAAAACAATGGAAGTACATGGTAAGAGAAAAAAGTTTCGAAAATTTCGACGAAATTCTTATAAAAACACGGCACGTATCATCGGTTATTTTCTATCGGTTTTCGTTTTGTTTTCGTTGAAAAAAAAATAACTTGAATTAACATATTAATCGATTTTTTATATA
Source organism: Hydropsyche betteni (assembly GCA_028571205.2). Classification (NCBI taxonomy): domain Eukaryota; kingdom Metazoa; phylum Arthropoda; class Insecta; order Trichoptera; family Hydropsychidae; genus Hydropsyche; species Hydropsyche betteni. Next base: position 1,696,193 of record JAOXNN020000033.1, on the reverse strand, counting down.
CTCAAATTTATATGATATTACTTACTACATCAGTATACTGCCGGAAGGCAGTCTTCGCAATTGCTTTAATAAAACTAATTAACAAAAAAAAATGATAAAGTTTATATTATACGTTGCACTTTAAGTCTGCTACTTTATGGTTGTAAATTAATGTAAAATAATGTATCATTACACTATTTCACATCAACAAATGGGTAATCGTATAACATGTACTTTATATTATTTTTTGTAAATATAATATTTAATTTTTCATAAATTATACGGCTTCGAAAATGACAAAAAAATCAGTCAATACCAACAGGTCTAAAAATAGATCGAAAAATCAAATGTTAGTTTCAAAAAAAAAATATTTAGAGACAATAGCTTCCTAAAACATGATATATAATAATAAATTCTTAAGTTCTAATGAATAGCACCGCAGACATTTTTTTTATTGTTATGAAATAATATTTAAACTATTTAATAAAGGCAGCGTAAAATAGGATAATTTTCCCTTGAGAAGGATAAAGGAGGACAGATTTTTTGAAATGGGCGATGTTCCCAAAAGGAGCATAATCCTAATCAAAAGAGTATGTCTGGACAATTTTTATTCAATTTCTACATTTTCAAATCCCCAAATAGTTTTCAATCAAAAATATAAAACTCCCTTTTCCTCCCCATACAGAAAAAGCGAAACTCACAATTAAAATTTCCACAAAAACCCACACATACCCCATTTCCCAAAAAACCTCACCATTCCCAACACTAACCCTAGAAAATTTCAGCCTCGACTTAACGCCGACCGACGGCAACGCGACCCGATCCTCCGGCGATTCGACCAAAACCAAAAATCGGCAATTTGCCGCCGGTCAATTTCGAAACTCCGGATGTCCCGAATCAGAAAGATGCACCGCCGGAGCCATAAATAATGCATCGGACATGCAAATGGCTCGTCTTTTCGTTGCGTGTCGTAAAAATTCACGTGTAAATAAATCGTGCGTCGAAATGCATTTACAATACAGTGCTGTGGGAAAATCGGGATTTTGCGTGTAAATCGGCGATCAGTTGATGTGATTGGGATTTTTTTTTTGATTTACGATGACGGTGGATGGATTGTTTGTTTTCAGTAGAGAAGTTTCAAAGTGGTGGATGTTATATATATTTTTTTTAATAAAGAGATGAATGTGATTGGGAAGGTGTTTGCATAATTATGAATGAGGGGAGAAATCGAATTGAAAATGTTTGAGAAGAATATTAAATTGCTCAAGATCGGTTGAAAATCTTCATTCAGAAATTGATGACGAATAGCATATTGCGTATGATGATGGCATATTAAATAAACGTATGAATAACTTCAATAATTACCATCGAGATATGGATCTGATCTTTTTCATTCGACACTGAGAAAAATTCATTTCGCATTACATTTGTACCCTACGAGTATTGTTATAATCTCATCCTTCAAATACCTTGAATTAGCTATATTTTATCTGTATGTTACGTAGTGTGTATGTAATCCCATTTTTCATGAAAAACGCAAAAAATCTTGTATTTTTTTATGAAATTATTATAAATTATAAAAGCAACATTTGACACCGGTATCAAAATTATTTTTTCAACTAACAACCCCTCTTCTCAAATGAACACAAAGACAAGACTTTGCATATGTGGTTCTCAACATCCTTTTTGAACCAAATTATAACTCTGATATTAGCAATCCAAGTCCTTTTCAACCTTTCATAGGTACATGTATACTCTATGACACATCAACTGTCACAATTAACAGATGACAATTTATTTTTTCAATGACAAAAAATCAACTAGATTACTAGACCACCACAAGATGACGTCAAATTTCAATATTTTTTTCCCGTTTTTCGTGAAAAACACGACTACACAAACACATAAATTTCGTCTAAATTACAAAATCCTTTTCCTATTTCTTCTGTTTATTCTTAGCGCGCATCTTTCTATAGTTTAGATTACAATTTTCACAGTCACAAGTCAACATATTAATTTACAATCCACCGACTGCAATGAAACCTCGTGTGGGAAGTCGCCGCTTATTTTAACAACAGAAACCGACTCGTTTTCTGTATTTAGTACAACACACATTTGTTCTCATATTCGTTCCAAGGCTAAAATCGCAAATTTTACGACCGCGTATTTTAATGTCCACGCTTTTGTCGTTGGATCTAATTCGACGCGATGAATTGAAATTTCAAACGACTCGGATCGTCAAAGATATATCGCCGTGTTCATGGCTATTGAGGAATCGCTTTCGGTTTTTAAACGGTGTGAAATTTTTGCGCGAGTTGGCTAATTATTTGTTTTGTGTGGATTTTTCGAGTATAATGAACGTTCGGTTACGCAGTGGTTTATTTGAGCCGTTTATTTTAAAAAAGGTATAGGTCAAAATTTGGTGAGAAAAAAAAATGTTATTTATGGTTGCGATCTGACCTTTTTTCAAATGTGAAGTCATATCCTTTCGAACATAAATTGTTTTAAAAATCGTTGCATAAATATAACATATTTTTAAGGTAAAGCAACTATATTATAACTGTAAAATAGACTTATTTTGTCAAATATAAACTTGATTCGTTTCAGTTGAAATTGAAATATAAGTTATACGTAAAAAAATATGATATTGATACAAATTAATTCTTCATAAAAAATATATTTCTCTACGTAGATATAATTTTTAAAAAGATTGAAAAACATATGACCATTTAATCAAACGTTAAAAATCTCACTATCAAAATAACAAATAAATCGTTCAAATTAAAAAAAAAATCTATACATCCCGATAATCAATAAAACAAACACCCAGAAAATAAATCAGAACAAAATTAAACATCAACAAGTCAGTCGATTCCAATAAATGGCCCACTCTTCGAATTCGGAATAGAAATTGATAATAACGGAAGGCGAGTAATAAAATTATAATAAAGTTTATTACGGGGACACTCATAGTGTGGGTGATAAATGAGAATATATGCAAGTGAACGACATTGAAATAGCGTCATGTGTGGCTCGATCGAGTCCATCATCAGCTAACAATTTATATTATGGGTGACCAGCTGTGAACCAATAAAAATAAACGACTTTTCTGTATACAGCCGGGGCTAGGAAAGTTGAACTTGTCGAAATCGGTTGGATTTTGGATATGTGACATAATTTATGCGCGAAATAAATCAAAATTTCGAAACGTTGTTGGATTATCGAAACGATTTTTTCCGCAATGAATACATTTCAGGTTGCCCATGTTAAATTTTCTTATTGATATTTGATCATTGTACTGAAGAATTCAAATGCGTTTTGCAAAAATTACTCCGAGACTTTTTCCAGAAATGGTAATACCGTCAAAATCAGTACATACATTTGCAAAGATAGAATTTTAAAAATAAGAGTATCCCCTTATGAGAAATTTTAAGAATTCGGTTTTTATAGTTAAATTCCACGATCAGTGTTGTCACGGTAATGTTCGATAATATGAAATAGTATCATTAAAATCTTTATTGAAACGATTACTACCATCATCTTCATGATTTATAACTTATGTAACATCAATTATAAGACAAAACCTTTCCAAGTTTATTTTTTCATAAGAAAAATGTAACATCTTGTCAAATTATGTCAAACCAAACCACTAGAGAAGTATTCTTGTAACATGCAAATGATTTTATTATACAAAAATTCCGAAAATAGATGATATAAAGGTTTCACTTCTGACGCACAAGAGTGCCACGTAAAATATTCATTATTGAAGGTCGAGTCGATTCCTTATTTTGATTCATTTCATAATATTGATGCCCTTAAAAACATTATGTCCTTATAAAGAAACATTCTGAACGATTATCATATTATATTTTCGAAAACAGATGTAGGTCAAGTTTTGTTACAAAAGCAAAATTTTCGACGGAACGATTGATAATTTTTTTCATAATTCCATGCATTATCATATCTTCATGCATTTACAGAATTTGAAATTGTAATCATAAAAAAACGACGATTATTCATGGCAGTATAATAATTCGCGAAAAATATGTTTTTCGAATAAGCGTTTTAAAATTAGAATATTACGTTACGAATAACGAATGTTTCGCATACACTTTAATTATCGTTTGAAAACCTTGGGATTTTATTGCCTTTTGTGCTGTTAAGATTATTTTCATAATGAAATTTACACGTGGTGTGCAAATTAGATATGCATAGCACAATAATTTGATTTGGTGTAATATGCACCTGAGTGTTGTCGAGTTTTTCCGTCCACTTTTGACATATAATATGTTTTTTTGAAATGTTTGCGAACAGTGAATGCTTTTGACCGACGTCTGACACACTTGGTACATTTCCAATTTTTACAGTCAGAACGTTTTAATCAGAACGGAAAAAGAGATTGGAAGTTGATGAAAATGTTGTTTTTGTCTTCCGGGTGCCGGCGATGTTTGAAAATAGTCGAATTTTCTAAATAATTATGTATAATAAGAAATTACTCGAAATCGTATAGTAGATATATGAATTAAAGATGGAGGTATTATAATCGTAATGATCAAAATCAAATGAAGACATATTATAAGATTTAAACTCGAAAGATCTTCAGCAATTCTATTGGTTTAAATAAGTGTGAGGTGATTAATTCAACTGTACATACTTGTTATTGTGGATCATTTGGGTAAAATAGCTAGCGACTTTTATATCTGATAGCATGGAGATTTTGAATCTTTTGAATAGAGCAAAGCACAAATAATACTGAGAAACACTGGCAGACGACAAAAACATATGCATATGAAGATGGGATATAAGAAGTATTGAAATGGATTCCAAAATGTTGTTGATGAAATAGAAAATATGCTTAGAAATCGGTCTAGTATCACTTGAGCTAGATAAGAGTGGAAGAAAATTGAAGAGGTTTTCGTTGATATTGAACATGATATGTTAATTTTGGAATTAGAAGAAAAAAAAACAAATATTTAGATAAAGAAAATTTCAGAGGTCAGTGCGCTTGCGTGGTTCATTGCACGTACGTTTTATTTCTAAACGACTTTATTTCAGGCGATTCCCAACGTCATATAAATTTAGACATATTGTCCTACAAAACGGACTAATTGAAGAATTAGTGGACATATCAAGTGAGCCGTATGAAAAGCGTCGTCAGTTTTTTTTGTTTTCGACTTTCAGGAATGATTGATGACACGTTTATTCGTTGCATTCAACGAATCGTTTATTGCTTAAATTGAAAATTAATTTAACGCGATTTTCTATTATATCATCAATCAGCTTTAATCATCGTCCAGGCCATATTTAAAATTTCCATAACACGACTTTTCCGAAATTCGATCAAAATAAAAATTTGGTATACCGTTGATTTCTGAAGAAGAATTTTTTTTAAATTTTAACCTCAATATTCTAAAAACGTACAAATTACGTCATCAAATAAAGGTTTTAGTCATCGTTCAAGTGAGATCACCTGGATGACGTCATATTTAAAAACTGCATATTATGCACTTTATATTGCGAAAACTATTACATTGCTTATTCAGAAACCTAAATGCAAAATTTCACAATCCATTTTCATCGGACTTAATCACATAGGTTCGCAAACAGCTTATTAATACTACAAAGCAAGGGTACGCATAATACAAACCATAAGCACGAAAGATACTCATATTACATTACATAGATGAAAAGGGAGCTCAAATGCATCCTGCACATATCCGATAGGTATTCAGAAATTACCGTCAAAGCCTGTCAACAGCACAACATAACACCAAATAGCACAATACGCGGATTGAGCCATCCTTTGATTCGAATCAGCGTCACAGGGCATGCATAAATAAATTTGATGAAATTATTGAATCAGCGGTGAGTACATTGATGATTATCGATAATTTCCGTGAATTTTTTGAAAGTTTCGATGTTTTATTGTCGCAATATTGTAATATTATACTTTGCGTAGTTAAAGGTTTTTCAATAGTTTATTTTTATGCTTAATATTTCGTGATTGTATATAAATCGAATTGACTTTTTTTAATGAAAACGAACATGGTTTTATGACGTTTATTGTTGTTTTGTTCTATTTCATAGCATTAAAATGAGCTAATTTCATTTTTAATATACACTAAAATATATTTTTTATTAATCGTGGACTTCACGAATTTTCTACATAACACGCATCCGCGTCCGATAATGTAACAAAATTATACTGACTCATGACCAACGCAATCACGAGGGTGATCAAATTAAAACCTGACAAGAGTTTTATTCCTAAAATAGTAAATTTTATTTAAGTTTTATAAGCAAAATCGGTCATAGCAAAAAAACAAATGTACTCAGTTCAGTTTTTTTTACTAAATAAATAAAGAGGTTTAACTTGATGGAAAACTGAAAAAAAACTTATTAGAATTGAAACTCTTATCTGGTTTTAGTTTGATCAAAAAATCGTAAAAACTATAAATCAATGTTGCACAAAGATCCAGAATTCTGATAGCTGAGACTACCGAGCCTTTTTTATTTTAAACTGGGCTAGATTTCTATAAAGTTATTTTCAGTGGTGATTTTAATGTTTATTTATATTGCCCATGTCATCTAAAAGAAAACGCATTGTTCTATCATCAAAAGTTGAATATTATCAATACTATAAAAAAGACACTTCGAGACATTTTTTACCCAATAAAAATAATTTGACCATAATTTTATATGACCCGAACAATGGTTCGGTAATTTACTGCTAAGCCGGTAATTCGTAAAAAATATTATACGAAATGAAAAATAAACGAAAATTACGGTAAACTTGAACTCCCTAATCCTGACCACCTCAATCCGCGTTAAGCCCGGATTATCGAGCTTCTACTGCGTCATAATACTAATATTTTCACAACATAAACACAATCTCCTTCATAATTACTACCAACTTAACATTTCCACCGAAACCAGACATATAATTGCATAAGATTAACTTTCACAACGAATACCTTCATATTTCCCCCGATTTACCGACAACACCCGGTAATTTCGCACACCGTGGGCCAGACATGTCGGTACACACAAAACGAAAAGAATTGCAAACGGATGGGGTTGCAACACGGTCTGCACAAAGCCCCCCCGAGCTTAATTTCCAACAACGACAACGGACAAAGTGACCCTTCCCTCCCCAATTTGCGTCTGTTTAATGCGAAATGCAGTAGGGAGTGAGAATTTCGGTCCGAGCGAGCTTTTGTTGGGTCGGATTTCGAAACGATGGAATCTGTGGTGTTCGATGAATATTTTTGCCGTTGAATGGAATTTATGGTTGTTGTTGAATTTTTGTGTTGAAATGTAGACAGAGGGGAGGGCTTTGATGTGCTGTTTCAATAGTTCGTGTTAATCTATGCATTCATTGTTCGGGGTTGATGCAATCGTGCATTGATTTATTGTGTTTCTCAGTATATGACGGATATGACGTTTATACGTTTCGAATTGGACGTTTCAAATTCAACAGATAATGCATAGCAATGAATTTCATTGATTACTATGACAACTGTCTCAATGATCAAATTTTCTATAGTTGAATTTTAAATATAGAATGTCCAATTTGAAGAATGAATACTGAAAGTTTCTCAACCTCAATCGTAAGTCGAATCAGTCATATGTTTAATTTTTACAAAAAAAATTAAAAATAATAAAGTTTGAAAATATATTCATAAATATTCTAGTAGAAAGACACTACTCATTTCATTCATTTTCAATTTTTTTATGTATTTGCGAAAAAATAGGAGAACTCATTTTGAACTTTGTAGTTGGAGCAAACCTTTTCGAAAAAACATGGACCACAAAGGTTTTTAATATTTTTCTGTGACGAATTTAATGAATAGCAAAAAATATGTAGTTTAGTTTTAACCAAACGTGAATACTATACATGCGGTTTTGTTCACATACAAACTAATGTCACTCAGAATCTGCAATGCTTTTCATATTTCATTATTTTGTTACAGAAATTTTCAATTTTCGATCGGAAAGTTTCATTAAAACTCGTCAGACGGAATTAATTGGTTTTGCATCATATATTGCCGATAATGAGTGTACTTTATTAACTCTTAAATTATACTCGTGTAATGAAGTTCTACAAAATTATCGAAATATCGATATAGAATATTAATTAAAATCGTCTGGAACTGAGATGAGTTTAATGCACCCGTGAAATCTATTGTTGAAGTATTTAAACGATATGCGTTATTAAATTGCCATCTTTTGCGTATATTCTGAATATCAAAATTATTTTCCTCTATCATTAGAGAGAAGGAAAGAGTTTTGTTATTTTTGTTTTTTTATTATTATTGTTTATTCTATATTTCAGTTGATTTCTATTTCAATTAAGCCACCAACAATTAAAATATTGATTTCGATAATATTGATTTTCGATTCGGCAATATGTATCAAGAATAAAACTTCGTGTTAATTTTATCAAACGAAGTTTGGTAATTTTGATTATCAAAAGCATACTATATAACTTTATTTTTATCGAAGCACTGTAAAAATCAATCTGGACAACTTATGTAATATCTACATCATAAAAGATTAGTGTTATTGAATAGAAATTGATCTATCTTATATAGGGTGTTTACAATTATGTGAAAATTTAATTCCTGGAATAATAACTACTTAATATTTACTAGCAGCGTTTGATTGGAATTTGACGGTAAAGTTGGTCAAATTTTTAAAGGTCTATTGAAAATTAGAGAGATATTAAAAATAAAAGTTTCTTCAATGATATTGATGTACTGTTGTATAATGATTTAATAAACAAGCAGTTATTGAAGATTAATTATTAAAATTCACTGAACAGGGAAAACCAGCAGTACCACACTGCTAATTAGAGATGCTGAAATTATTTCGAGATGAAAATACTTGAATTGTGACTGCATAAATGAATTCATCCACCATGACAATGAGCGAGGCTATAAACATCAATTACTGAGTTAGATCATCTCGCTTATTCATGTGACTTAGTCACCTGTAGTTTATGTCTTATTTCAATAATTAAAATACATTCTGATATTTTTGATATCCAAAATAATGCGACAAAATATCTCACGGAAATTCCGAAAAAATACAGAAACACTACCCAAATCTGCGTATATGTTATTGTGCAAAAGAATAATTTTCGAAACAATAGTTTTCAAAACTAAGATCACTATACACCTTTTACATTTTAAATTCAACCTTTTTCAAATCAAATTCAACATTTTAAACATCAAATTTAACCTTTTACTGCGGATCATCTGGTTTGCGGATTATCGGTGCCTAAAATGTATTCAATTATTTTTAAAATTTAATTAAGTTATTGTATTTTCGAATGAGAAGACATTACTGATGCGACATGGAAAACAAATGGCGTAATATAATAATGCGTTATACTTTTCGTTTGGATATTTATGACCCAAAAAAGTCAATATTCTGAGAAACATGCGCCACGAGTCGATTTTGATAGAAAATCTTTACATTTTCTCCAAAAATTTACATTTCCTTATGAATTAGAGATTATAAAATGTCAAGTTAAAATTTCGAGAAAATTCAAATATTTTTCGATTATCCGTGCTCACACTACTCAGCATTAACCCGGATAATCAAAAGTACACTCTACAGCAGGTTTGAAGATTTCAAGTGACCCATTGGATTAATTATTGTTGATTATTGATTATTTTCTCAATAAAATTTAAAATATTATCCACTAAAATCTATTTCAAAATATACCTAATGAGTCAATGGCGTATATACCTAATGAGCCAATGGTATAGTGGAGCACGTTCAGACATTTTTTCAAATATGAGAAAAAAAATTTGTTACATCGGAAAAATGATTTTTTTATATTACAAAATATTTTGTGCACGTGCATTGGTAAGAATAATTGAAAAAACTAATTAGTCCATTTCTATAGGACTTTTGTGACATCGTAACGAAATATTTATGTTTGTTTGACACAATTGAGGATCGAAAAGGATCTTCATGGATATGACGTTACTTCCGGGATTAGCAATTATATGAAAATATTATAAAAAATACTTTTATTTGATTTGATGTTAAATTTTTTTTTTTTTAAATAGGGGGGGGAATTGAGCGTTCCAGCACTACTTTTAGCACATCACTGCTACTGACCCAAAAAACTTCATAAGAGTCAAATTTTGGTCGCTTCTGACCCGCGGCCAAAAAAGGTCACCGAGACCTGCTCTAGAGTCTTCCCACAGTCCATTTTGAAATTTAAAACGTTCGAAGTACATTGACAACACACATTCCGAAATTTCTCCGAAAACAAACACCCGAAGCATCCCAAAACGGCCGAAAAATTAAAAAAACGCCACACTCCGAAAACCACGCATGCAACTCGAAACGCACTCCACGAACCGAACAACCGCACAAAATTACGCGGGGGCGTCGCGCCTTTCTCCGTCGTTCCGAATCCATTTCGGCGAGGCCTTCCGACGTCGATCCGGTGACGCATTGCGGCGTCAATATTTGAAAAGACCGCGCCGAAATTCGGCGGCTTTTCGCGCGGGGACATTTCCGAAAATGGGCTTTTTCTGGCCGGGCGTTCTCCGTTTGTCTGGGACGGCGGCGCGTTGCGAGTGGGCGGGTGCAACAGGTGGCCGAGCAGGGGAACTTGGATGTGGCTCCGAGGCACGTGTGGCTTTGTGTGATGTGTGCGTGTTGCCGTGGATGTCGGGAGGTATAGGTTTTGGATTGATAATTTGAAGTTTCGAATGTAAAATTCGCGTGTGTGTGTTGCCGTGAATGATGGAAGGTATGGCTTTTGGACTGATAATTTGAAGTTTCGAATGTAAAATTCGCGTGTGTGTGTTGCCGTGAATGATGGAAGGTATGGCTTTTGCATTGATAATTCGATGTTTCGAACGTCAAATTCGAGTGTGATTGCCGTGAATGTTGGGAGGTATAGCTTTTGCACTGCTAATTCGAAGTTTCGAGCGACAAATTCGCGTGTGTGTGTGTGTTGCCGTGAATGTTGGAAGGTATGGCTTTTGCATTGATAATTCGAAGTTTTGAACCACAAATTCGTGTGTGTTGCCGTGAATGTCGAAAGGTATAGCTTTTGCACTGATAATTCGACATTTCGAACGTCAAATTCGTGCGTGTGTGTTGCCGTGAATTTTGGAAGGTATAGCTTTTGTATTGATAATTCGAAATTTCGAACGTCAAATTCGTGCATGTGTGTTGCCGTGAATGTCGAAAGGTATAGCTTTTGCACTGATAATTCGACGTTTCGAACGTCAAATTCGTGCGTGTGTGTTGCCGTGAATGTTGGAAGGTATAGCTTTTGTATTGATAATTCGAAATTTCGAACGTCAAATTCGTGCATTTGTGTTGCCGTGAATGTCGAAAGGTATAGCTTTTGCACTGATAATTCGAAGTTTCAAACGTCAAATTCGTGCATGTGTGTTGCCGCGAATGTCGAAAGGTATAGCTTTTGCACTGATAATTCGAAATTTCGAACGTCAAATTCGTGCATGTGTGTTGCCGTGAATGTTGGAAGGTATAGCTTTTGCATTGATAATTCGAAATTTCGAACGTCAAATTCGTGCGTGTGTGTTGCCGTGAATGTTGGAAGGTATAACTTTTGCATTGATATTTCAACGTTTCGAACGTCAAATTCGACCGACTTCGAATTTAATTAACTTCAAATTCAATCAATAAAAACAATTCAGTAAAAACTTTACATATCTATGGTACCTGTTTTCAGATAGATTTATTAAAAAACGTAATTAACTATTAATGAAATTTTTTTATATAAATAAACAACTGATTGTGGGATTATCAGATTTAAATTGAAGAATAGATTGTATTTCGTTGATTAATAGGACAATGGTCTTAATAATACACTTTCGATGGTTGAATTTGATTTGTAAAAAGTTTCATTTTTATTTAAAAGGGTTGAATTTGATCCATACACGGTTTAAATTTGGTGTGTAAATACTGTAGGCTAATGAAAGTGGTGAAAACCACTGAGGTCGAGTTGTAAATATGAAATACTTCCAAAACTCTTTTTGCATAGGTTTTTTTACGGCTTCGAAATAACTCGGTTCATGAAAAAAAAACAATTAATAATTTACACTATTTTTTTCACATTCACACAATTTTCTCTAAAAATATTATTATACCATAATGGAATTTATTGAGATTTATTTAAGATCCAGACCAGGCCAGTATATTATTATAGTTATTAAATGAAAATTTACGATGTTTTTTTGGTAATTTCACACGGTAAAATTTTGCCACATAACACAATTTTCATGAAGTATATTTGGATAGAAGTTCAATACAAATATACTGACGGAATCTGTCTCTAATTTTTATACATTTGTCATACATTTTTTTTCACAATAGGCTCTGGAACGTATTCCCCGCTTAAACAGAGACTTGGATGTTTTTTGATCAGTTAGAAGTACGGAAAAATGTGTGAAATAATCATTTCATTTTCTGGTTGTTCTCGAAATGCTTGAATACATTCGTTACTTTTGTTTTGACTTAATCGAATTATAAGAAATGTGTTTGAAAGTTATGAATTTGCATTCGGAAGATGCATCAACAACAATTATCGTTTCTGAGAGGAAAATTTTATAAAAAAAACGTAATCCTTTTAATCGTGGCTTAAAAAAATAATCTAAAAACACATGTAATAATAAAAAAATAATTTTAACTCTATTAAATACTGCGATTTAAAGACAAAATCTCAAATCACACCGACCTTCAGACTTTCACAGTAACATACATAAAACAGTTGAACAATGAGCGCATTCACGTAGAAATTAAAGAACGTGAAACAATGCAGCTATTGCAATATCACAAAATCAATAAAGAAAACGCCCGAACGAATTCTTGTCTGATATTACATTTGATGACATATTATAATATATTTTGCGAATTTAACGCCTTCAGTACCACCCACGTCAAATATATAAATACAAATACACAAAATATGACTCATGTTTGACATTACGAATCAATTCCAATTTTCACATAAATATATTTATAGAATGGTGCATAATATCCGACTTCGATTAATAAAGAATATAAACGATCTATACGACCAATAAATCAAGCCTTATCACATTAACTTAAGTACGGCTCACTCCAAAGATACGGCTGCAACTAAAATTAAATTCAGTTAAAAATGCACCGAATATATACATATACAGGGTCGGATTTAATTATAAGCTGAGTTATAAGTTTAGGACCTTCAAATACAAGGGATCTCCAAATCCAAATAAAAAAATTGATCAATATAAAATTAATAATATATCGATGTCTTAATCTGAAATTTTTCTGAATTTGGTGGCCCTAGGCTTAATACAATATTATAAATTTAAGTTCAATGAATATTAATTACATATATTGAGTTTTTTTAGAATATTTTATTATATTTTCAATAAAAAACAAAAAAAAACGTTTATAATACTAATTAACGTATTATATTCAAAATAATATAAAAAATGAAAATTTTAAAATAGTGCTAGTTTTTCAACTCAAATTATCAAATAAATTAGTGTAATTGGAAAGAGGGGGATTGGAAGCGTCTCGCTTCAACTAAATCCGACCCTGTACATATTATATACGTATATTATATACACGCATAACATATAAACTGCATATACAAATTCGGAATGCACTTTTCATCCACAAACCTCCAAAATGTTCGACATATGGCCGACGCATTCGCGTTAACGACGCGGCAAATTCGAATTCGAAAAGGGGGCCGATTCGAACGGATCGAGATTGAATTATGGGCGAAATTTCGCACACACACACACCGCCATATTTCACGATGATTAATAATCCGGATAATTGACCGGATTAAATGTGTGATTCATTCGGCGCTAAGTGTCGCGCATGCCCGCTATGAAAAATCGTCCGCGCGCTAAACGAGGTGCCAAATCTGTTTGGCAAAGTGTGCACATTCTGGCACTGATGTGTTGTTTCGGCCGAGGAAAAGTCGGAGGTTTTCAATTGGGAGGGTTTTCCGGAATTTTCCGCGTTTGAATTTTGATTCTAGCGCGTTTCGCGGCGGAGATATTCGCGGTTGAATTTTGATCGTTTTTTTTTTCGGGTGTGTAAGTGTGATCGTGTCCGGTTTGATGGCTTAAATTTTAATGCTATTATGATAGTTAAAATAGAACTATGAAATTAATTAAAAAAAACTGATTCGAGGTATGTAACAGGTTTAACATTTTTATCTTTACGGGATAAAAAACGCTTTTAATTTTTGACACAAACAAAATATATGGATTTTAGAAGACTGAGATCGGATTTTTTTGCTTTTATGCATATTATAATTAACTTCGTTGTAATATACTGATTTATAGCATTATGAGTCGCACAATTTTTGAAATCTGATTGAAAAATGCTATTGAATAAATCTTGTATATACAAGAACAAGTCTTCCGATTGATTAAATATACTTTTCATTTTTATTTTAACATCTTGGTGCATTTCCTTTCAATTTACTTCTACTATGAATTTAATTTAAAAACGGATGTTTTATGATTGAAATGAAAGAATCTTATATTACATATTTCATTCAGTCTTATATAAAATTTATAATATATATTTAAAAAAGTAAGTATATATTATGCTTAGGATTTTGATTGAAAAAAAGTAAATAACTAGTTAAAGTGGAGATTTTTATTTAAAATAATTGACATTATAAGACGAGTTATAAATAAATAAAAAAAAAACACATGAATTTAAAAACACTGGTGTAAATTGGAATACACGTGTTTCGAAAAGCAATAAAAAAACTTTAATATGTGAATTCATAGAAAACCATTTCGAATTCCGATATTCGTAAACCTTGACATTGATCAATAGATCTTGAACATCTAAGAAAGCATAAAAAATCCCAACATATGTAAAAACAAAAAAAAATTAATTTCTTTCGACCAAAAATTTGCACAGAAAACCGACATTATCAAGACTTAATATACACGCAATTCAATTGCATCAACTGGCTCAACTTTCAATTGCATTCCCCAGAAACATTCAATCGCCGCCGAAAACACCCATCCGGACAATGACCATTTGTAATTTCTTCGTGACACACACACACACACATGACGAACACGATCGAACCGTTACACGGGCGGTTTGCATAGGTGCATTCTGTGTGCGTTTCTGGCCGTTGCACAACACGGTTAAATGGGTCTATTTTTGTCTGGGTGTCGACTGGATGTTTTCGAATCGTGAAAACGGGAACGTTTTTGTTGTAAAAGAAGTCTGTGGATCGAAGCGATGGGTTGTTCAGTTTCGAAGAGGCCGATCACGCGGTGTGGTGATTTCGATCGCGGAGTTTGTCTGAGAAAATCTGTCTTTGAAACTATATTCGACGTAAAAGGATGTTCTCATTTTGAAAATGCTATCTTTGTGAATTTACGTACTAATTTTGAAAGTGTTATCATTTTTGGAAAAAATCCTGGAACGATTTGTACAGGGCACTTTTGAATCTCTTGGTGCATTAATTTGAACTTTAAAAAATCTTCCTATTTTCATAACAAAACAAATGAATTCTATATCGAATAAATTTAGAAGATAATCTTATTTCTTAAATATTTCAACCATAAAATCTTTAATCAACACATTTCAGCTTACCCATGTCAAATTTTCTATTTCACCCTCTAAACGTGTTTTTTAAAAATCACTTCAGGATTTTTACCAGAAATAATAACACCGTCAAAATCAAAAAATAAAAATTTGCAATAATAGCCTTATTAAAATGAGAGTATCCTTATTTGTATAATTTTATAGATTCAATTTTTATAGATAAATTCCACGATCTAAGTTGTGCCAGTAGTATGCTCGAAGAGGTATCTCTTCAACGTGATATTTCGATTGGAATTGAATAAATGATTTGTATAAAAATTGTATATTTCAATATAATATACTTAAGTCTCTTTGCCGCAAATTAGAAAGTAAAGTATCGATATCGATACATTTTGTATTGAAATTGAAAAAATTGCTATTGAAATTTAATATTGTATTCAAAAAATTCAATTGTATTCAAAGGAATAGCGTATGTGCTTTAATATAATTTCAGCAAAACCAAAACGTGTTTCAATAAACATTCAATGTCAAACTAAGGTTAATTTAAAAAAATACAAATTTACGAAAACTCTTTGGGAAATATGAAATTGTTAATTCGAGTATATAATTATTATAAAATTGAATTAGAATAAAATTTTAAGCAATACAAATCAATTTTATGTTTTCGTTTCAGTTCCAGAAAGATAGATTCTGAAATAGAGGATATGTCCTAATGTCGTATGTCGTTCATTGCATGTACAATTCTTTACATATTCACTTTTTCATTTTCTGTACGGCTTTGTGAATTTTATTTAAAAAACTCAACAAAGTAAATATGAGATGTGAAAACGTCGGCAAAATTTTATTAAGAATATTATTTTATATTTCCCTTTGAGACAAATAGTCGGCGAATCAAAGATTTTTCAAATTCAGTCTTTTTAGAATGTTTTCAAATTTTTCTCAGAAAATTGAAACCATTATTTATACTGATGAATCACGAAATACGATATTTTATTAATTTAATACAATCTAATATAGCAAACGAAAGACATGTAAATGCATTTTTTTACAAACAATACGAACGAATTCCTAAAACCTTTTCATTATAAAATACTTTTCTTATTACTATAATAAAAGATTTAAACGACGTACAGTCACTATCGAAAAAACTTATTCTCAAAACAACCTTTATACCGATATCGATAGATTCCAACATTCATCAATTACATGAAACCTAACTTTTGGCGAAACCAAAAACTCATCAATCCCGGACTTTCACGGCAACACACACACACACATGGTTTAACTAACGCCCAAACATTTTCGAATACCAATATATTTGTATTGGACAGATTAATCTAATTTATACATTCGTCGCGACCGTTTGATAGAGACGGATTCGTTTCGTGTAAATTGTGGACGCGGACCGACGCAAATATGCACACAAGACGCGTCATTCATTACTAAGATTTAGATAACCGTGTTTGCGTTTTCATTCTTTTTTTATTTCGGTTGTGATGGACGATAGCTGGCTGATGGTGTGATACGTGAAAAACGTGTACGTGGTGTTGTTGCGCGGTGGAAGAGTGTTTTCGTGTTGTCGATTTTGGCGAACGGTTTCGATGTTGAAGTGTTGTAAATTTAATGAAATGCGAATTTTTTTTTACCGTAATGAATTGGATAAATAATAGTTTTATTTTTTTTTTTATGTGTTATTCAAATTTTGTGCGGCAAAAAATGCAAAAAATCGTGCGTTTTTTGTGAAATTTTAACAACGTCGAAGTAACATTTGACATCTGTATCAAAACGTTTTTTTCAAATTATTTACAAAGCCCTCAATCAATGCCCTTTTAAAAAACATTACAACACTTAGGTAACAACAATACAAATCATCCTTTACCTTCTATAGATATATATCGTAAGACGCGTCAACTGTCATATTTGACAGATCCCGTTAAAGATTCAATTTTTTAATAACGCCAAAAAAGAGGGGGGACAACACATTATTAAATAACTTTAAATTGCACAATAATTTTGTGAAAAACGTGATCACACAAACGTTGCGTAACATATAATATATATAAAAACTCACGCTAATTTCTATTTTCATGTTTTTTTTTAAGTAATAATTATTATAATGATCATAAACAATCGAAAAATGTTCATAAACAACGCCCCTATAGAAATCACACCAGAAAAATTTATAATGTCGAACCAAATCCGGGTAATTTTCACGCCAATCATAATATCGTTGCGACAATCTCGCCTCGATAAATCAATCGTTTTCAATTTTTTTTTTCCGGCACAAAGCTAATGCGTTCGACAAGTTTTTTTTTTTCTCGAACACTGCATCATTATATTTCCTATTTCCAATTTATCAATAACCCATCCATTTTCCGCACAATCGAAGAACGCGAAACGCACCTTCTACCATAAATAACACAGACTCGCGAAAACAACAAATTTTCGTCAAATTAGTACACTCGTTCTATTTATAAAAACCACGATTTGCAGTTCGATCGGAGCTATCGATACGTCCGAGTTATTATTATTTCGTATGAATGAACCGTTGATATGTTTGAACTTGTCCGCGATATGGGGTTAAAGGTCGGCTTGCAATAAATTGGCCCCATGTATAGACTGTCATATCAACGGCGACCTGACCCGGTTGATCGATGTTATTGTTTTTGCAAAATATAATGGCATATTTGACTGCACAAATCGTGTAAATACAATATTGCTTTTGGTCGAATCGATGAGAATCGTGTTGTTTTGTAAAATTTGAATTAGGCCGAAACGTTTAAAAGGGAAAATATTTGTTTTTATTTTGAACGACATATGGTAACTCTAAATATGAGCGTAATCATTTAAGTGTGTCGCCTGTTTGTATAGTTTTTTTTAATGGTTCATGTGCTATTGTAAAATAGGTTACGATGTCATAAAAAACATACACGAAGACGTATAATAATGAATACACCACGAACAAATAACATTATTGATGGAATCAAAATTATAGATTTTTATAATGATATATAATATGTAGGTATGTTGTAATTAAAACATATGTATTATGTGAATATGCAATTTACTTTGGTCTTACAACTTCGTTTCTTAACGACTTTGTTTGATAAGCACTTATCATTTTTTTTTTAAATAAATTAAGTAAGTAAAAATGTCGTGATGTTTTTTCATATTTTTAACTAAAATCCGAGAAATAATTACCATAAAATTGTTGCTATGAATAAATACTATTATCATACGTTTTTTATGGCATCGTATACTAGAAAACAATCGTGTACAAGTTTAGTAACAGTATACCATTAGATTAATAAAATTTTACGTTCGTAAAATATCAAATGTTAAATTGAACATGATTTCAAAACAGTGACAGCTGTTCCTTTTCATAATAGTCAAACACAAATAAACACATTTTCGAATTAGCAAGAAGAATGATTGATACGTAACTGAAACGCCCTGCAGTAATTCAATAGTCATAACATCGGAAATTTTTCATATTAAAAAAAAAACTTCAATTCGTATATAATATATGAATTTTTCAACAAATTACGAAATATAATTGAATATTATGGCAAAATTTATCAACATCTTGAAAAAAAAAATTCGAATCAATCATGCGTCGAAATGACGCCTGAGGCGTTGCCGAAAAAATCTAAATCATAAGCGATTGATTTATGTCCAAGTCACACGACAAAATAGGCAATCTGATGTAAAATAAATAAATCATACGACAAATTACGAGGCTTAACACCGATTTTCTACTCCTCAAGAACGCCGCCATTAGGGTCAACACGTCCACTTTATTTTTTATACGGTCGCCCGAAAAAAAGTAATTATTTTCAGAAATATATAGAAAGGTCTTGTCAGTGACTTGACCTTGTTAGCCTCTGTTGTTTTGAGCGATATGTGATGGATTTGATTTGAAAAGTGATGGTTTTAGTAATCAAATTCTTTGATTACTAAAACCATCTACTTCGAGTCTACAGACATATTGTATGAAAAAACAAACTTTTGATATTATGAAGTTATAATTGATGATTAAAAAGTTAAACGGTAATTAGTACGTTAGTCTCATATGGAGACGGAACAAGTTGAAAATCTCAGATCTTAAAGTACGGAGTTGTATCGTGGATTAAAAAATATTATAATATATAATAAACTATATATAAAAGAAGAGAAAATATATGTAAATCACATGTGTCATATAAGGAAAAAAATGAAAAAATTCAGATTATTTTGACTCACAAAATTTTACATAATCAGCAATTCAACGTTTAGCAAAAGCTAATTAAAAAAAAAACATATTTGCACAACTAATTGTTCAAACTACAATGCTATAATATCATCGTTTAACCGCTAAATATTTTCAATTTCGAAACAAAAGACATTTATCATTTTTTTCTAAACTCAAAAAACAATAAGAACCGTCCCTTTCCAATAAAGCGCATCCGGGAGCCCTACCTAATCTCCATAACCATACAAACCCTTAATCGAGCATAGAAAACCTCGACTAATCACTGGATTTTCCACTCCAAATCCGCCGCACACAACAAAACACCAGGTTTTCTTTTCCAATCCCAATAGAACGGGGTTAACGACTAAGAAGAAGTTACTTCCCGGTTTCGGAGCGTTTTATTGCGCTTCGCCGGCGAACAGCGGGTTCGTTGTGCCCTTAATTAACTAATGGATTCCGCGGTGATACGCGCCATGTCCATTAAGATTACTATTTATTACGCGTACATTACAACATATTAGTTCTGCGCTTCGACGGGTGTCCTTTTGGTCGAGGATGCTGTGCGATGAAGGATATATCAATGTCGATAAGGTGCGGCGGTTACTATGTTTTATAGGCTTTTTTGTGTGCGAAAATTTGTCGGATTCACATTTTGTTTTCGGAGATTATGCGGTGTGGAAATGTAATAGTTTTTGTTTTTTGGATAGGGTGATTGGTTTTGGTTTTGTGATAGGATGAATGGTTGGCGTGTGTAGTTTGTTGGATTTTTTTTGTCAATCGGAAAGTAAATTTGAAAGGTTTCGTCAACAGCAGTGCCCATAGTTCAGAGCGGAATATGAAAAAAAACAACCGATAAAGGTATTACAGTTATGTAATTTATCGATTTACCGGTAATCATTATATAAAAGCATCAAAAAAATATACACGAAAATTTACAGTGCACTACGAATTTTCACGAGTGGCCACTACATGGAACCCATAATATTATAATTTTTTCAAGGCTGCAACAATGAAAATTAAAATAGTAAACATATGCACACGGGCAAAATATGAAATACGTCGTCATCAACACATTCAAGAATCAAAATATGTATTGCATTTGTATATCTGTGCAAGGCGAATATAATAATTAAAAAAAAAATACAATACATTTACTTTATGCAGGAAGGGCTGCAATTAGAATTGGGCTCCTTATAGAATCAGCCGCCACTGGTTCTATGATTTTTTTTTTTTTTTTTGGGGAATTGTTCTAACTATAAGATAGGGTGTTTCAGGTCATTCATATTGATTTTATTATAATGGCGCAGTATTAATTTTGAGAATCTATACCCTGGTTCAAAACAGATAAATTTTTCAATATTACTAAATAAAACAAATTAATAAAAGCTTGAAAAAATGATTAATTCATTAATAAACACGTCGATTCTTCAATTTTATTATCACCCTTGGTCGCCCTAATCTAATACTTTTTATTATATTTTCAGAAACAAATGTCCTGGTTTTAAATTCGATAAAAAAATCACTAGTGGAAACTTTTCTTTAAAAAAAGAATAAAAAATAATATAATAAATGCTCCAGTTCGGACATTGGTGCAAGTGACACCAAAGTGATGCTAATCCGATTTCGATATTCGAAAAGGCCAAATCCCTAAGTATTTTAATCTTGTTAACGTTAAATGTTTTATGTTTCGTCGTTGAATATCATCGTATTGTATTACGATTGTATAGTGGAAATTTTATTCGGAGTATAAATGAATCATATGAGGACAAATAAAAGTTATCTTTATTAAACAAAAAAAAAAAAGATATAAACGGCCTTCTGTTAATATTTGCTCAAATTAGAACGGGAATTTTGGTTTTATATATCAGCAGGGTTTTTTTTAAGGAAAACTTCGATATATGTGGTAAGGCGACAAAGGAATAAAAATAATTTCTAAATATGTATGAATTTTTTACAGTAATTTTTGAGATTGTAAATTATTTGTTTTATCTTATTATATTTCATTTTTAACTGTAATGACTTTTTAACCTTTTTTTTTATTAGTTTGATTTTGTGCAAAAGAAAAATATTTTCAATATTAAATTTTACTTTTACAATATTTTTTTTAGTTACATTTTAATTATAAGTTCGTAATATATTTTAAAAATTAAATTATAAAAAAATCATAATGCAAAGTTAATCTATATTAGAGGGCAACGCAATACATTTTTTTTTCCCTTTTTTGAACTAAAATTCGCAAAATTGCCTAGCAATAAAACGATAACCTTGCCAATAAACATATATGAGCGAATCTTAAGTAGTAAAACTTCTAATCTTAAACTAAACAAATGCACATTCTCTACTACTTGTACTAATTGTACGTAGTGTACAACCAATTAAGATAAGTGCCAAAACAGCCTCACAAATTCCAGCAGACATTACAAAAAAGAAAAACGAATCTAAAATTAAACTGGTCAACATTTATTTTTGATAATGAAAGCGACATCAATATGTACTTAAGTTTTTTTTTTCATTTTCATAAATTACAAACATAATCTCTTCAAACACAATCGGTTCCACGGTTTGATATTCAAATAAAAATTTTGCCTTTTCAAACATGGAAATTACGTATTGCACAATGCCTCGAGAGAACGTCTATTTTTCGACCGATTGAATGACGTTCCCATTCGAAAACGAAAATATAAATGATTAAAGGAAAACATCGAAAGTGATGACGAACGCGTCCGGAAGCCGGTGCATCGATGCGTTTCGACTTTTGATATTTTTTTAATCGTGAAAGATTGATCTATCTAATAACAGACGGATGTTATTGGAAAAATGTTCTTGATTGATTTTAAAACGGGTTAAATGCGTATCCATATTCTTATAAAGGAAAAATAATCGAATTATTGAATGTATTACTGAGAAAACATCTATTGATAAAAAAACGAATCCTTAAAATTACTCATAAGGGAATACTCTCATTTGAAAAAGGATATCCTCGCAAAGTTATGCACTAATTTTTATGAGTTTTCTATTTTGGAAAAATCCTGAAGTAATTTTTTGCGAAACATCTTCGAGTTATTCGGCGTGTTGAGTTGAATATCAGCCAGATTAAAAAAATTCCCGTTTATGACATGGTAAAACTAGAATGTACTCTTTGTGAAAGATTTCATAGTCAAAATATTAAGATTGTCCTATTAATTCATTTGATGTAGTATTTTGTGGTATTTGGCTGTTTTGCGGTAAAAAAAAAAGAAGATTTTTTGGGTTTGCTGATAATATTCAACCTAATACGCAAAGAAATTCAAAAGTGTTTTGCGATAATGGCTCCAAGATTTTTCCCAGAAATGATAAAACCTTTAAAATTAATGCACATATTTGCAAGAATAGCTATTTTAAAATGAGATTATTTGCTTATGCATAGCTTAAAAAATTAAGTTTATTTAAATAAATTCTGCGATCAAAGTTATCGCACCATTTACATTAATCGATAATACTACTTGTAAAATTGTATATTAGTCATAAATAAATATATGAAACACATTATTATTATATAATGTTTTGTATAAACAATGTTTTTTTCAAATAGAAATTTAAAACTTATCTTATAAGTTAATTTTCAATTGAAAATTTAATTTTTTTACACATAATTTTCATATTCAAAGTTTACAATATGAACCTGCCAATAAAAATAAAATAACACCATTTTGACAATTTCACCATCAAGATCAAATGAAACGGCAAGAAAATACAACAAAAATTCACCTATTGTCCTATTAAAACGCTACACAAAAAAAAGAGAGAAATGTCACCAAATGTCGATCGACATAGCCGTGTAGATATTTTAACCATTTTTGCTCTAGTATGTGCACTTTTGACGTTTATTTTCAACGTTTTGATGCGAATTGAGGTCGGTCTAATATATCGCAAGGTTGGCGTTGAAAAAATTAATAATTGTCAAATGTCATCGCTGCATCATTGTATAATTGATGTGTGTTTGTTTAACCCTTTGTTTGCCGACGGATTTGTAAATCCAGGCTTATTTAGCCTTTGATGGATTCTGCAGGATGAAAACGTATGCCTTTGATCTTGAAATTTAACTATACAATTGATTTTTTTTAGTAAACTATTAATTCTATTAGTTAAATTAAAATAATATTATAACAATTTAAATAAAGAGTTAGGAATAAAATTTAAATAATAATTACCCGTTGAATGTTTTTATTTTTATTTTGATTAAATGTGTATAACAACTGTCTGTTTCTTGTATAATATTTGTCTAAAGGATATTTTTTTAATTGCGTAATAAAATTGTATATTTTTTCGATAATTTAAATTCAAATTTTCAGTTTTTGAAAAGAAACATTTGCATGCAAACATCGCAGGTGCATAAAAAAAATTACCGTCTCGTAACCAAAAAAAAAAGTACCAGTTCTCTAATAGATACATTAACAAGACGGTGGGCTATTTTCGAAAACGCTCACCTTGATATTTACAATTCGAAATTCCGGAGCTAAAATAGCTCAAGCCGAAATCACCAGGGTTATGGCCAATTAGGCGCTTCCCGCCTTTCGAGATCTCGCTCGTTTCGGGTTGAAATTCGCGGCTTTTTCGAAAAAAAAAACATAAACAACTCGGGAACTTTAGAAATATGAAGTTGGCGTTTTGATTTCGAAAAAACGGCATTTAAAAAATATTTTAAAGTCAAATCGGTTGTGAATTATATTTTGGAACGACTTTTTTGTTCCGTCGTCGATAAAAAGTATAGTGATATATAATATATTAACAAAAAATGTACGAGTATTTTATAGTTGAACGATCAAAGGCAAGATTGTTGTAATCGTCATGCTATTTTTATTACTTTTATTGTATATAATTAAATTTTGATTAGCCGAAAATTTTTTCGTATAGAGAAAATATTATATTCTTATATTTGGTTTCGTATATGTATTTTAATTATTTGATTCGCCGTGATTGCCTCTAATAGATAATTTGTATTTTTTTAACATCAAACCTTAAGTGTATTCTAAGCTGAATTGCCGACAGTAAAACTATTATAATTAAAAAGTTTCAATTCAATACGCGAAAACAGCATACTTGAAAAATAATTCGCATCACTTTAATATAAAATCAAAATTAATACAGCTTTTATACTACAAATTCAGCCTTATACAAATTAAATTCAACCGTTCTAAAATCAAATTCAATTTTCGAAACTTTGAATTCAACGATTTAAACTTCAAATTTAATTTTTTATAGATCAAATTTAACCATCGAATTATTTAGATCAGTATCATAGTAATCAATGAAGTAAATAATTTTTATAACTTTCATGAAATTATAAATAAATAGAAAAAATAAATTTGCGATAGTTAAATTTGATTTGTAATTTAAAATCGATTTGTATAACGTTGAATTTGAAATGCAAAAGCTGTATTAAAAATATAAGAAAAAAAAACGCAGCGAAAACTAATCCATAAACTATTCATTTACTGAAAAAATTCATGAAATTTAATTAGGAACTACGATGAATATTTTCGCATAGCAAATTGAATATTTATTATATTTCGCATGAAAATGAAAATGCTGCTCATAATGCACATATTACACGCCATGCTCGCATTTCGTTCGGAAACATTTGCATAGAAATAATGTAGTACCTCCGATCCGAAAATAAAAGTGAAAATTTGGAAACATATCGGCTTATGATCAATTGAATGCTCGCCATATGTTAGAAATTAAAATATGTCATGTTATAATTAATTAATAATCGTTTTATAAACCTGCTGGCTGGTATTACTATTTTTTTAATCAAGATAATACATATGCGGCGGGTAATAAATATGTTAATTAAACTATTTATATATAAAAGGCGTTTTTTAAATATTAAATTTTCAAATATCGAAAATCGACAATGGGGAAAGTTGTATTTGTAAAAACATTGTTTATACAAAGAGTCATTAAAATTTTCAATTACTATAATATATCGATTGAAAATATGTCATGCACATGTCGTAAATATAAATGTTACTGTAAAAGTCCGAAAATTGTCGAATCATAGTAAATTCTAATTTTTTATCATTACAATACAGTAAAAGTTTTAAAAAGTTTTCATTTCAATTTCAGACTTCTTTCGAATAAAAAAACGTACAGTTTCATAACTACCAGTAAATTTAAATAAAAGAAAAATCCATATTAAAAAAATTACCGAAACTACCCGAAAGAAGTCCAAAATTGAAATCACCCATAAAAAAATCATCCATTCAGGCTTCAGACAAAAACCGAAAATCTCACATTCAACCATTCAAAAAAAAATAAAACAACAACTCACCAAAAAATCCCAGCAGCTCGTCTCGCGAAAAAAAAAAACAAACGCAAATTTAGTCTGAAACTGCAACAGCAGCGGCAGCGTTCATGATTTTTCAGATTCCGAACGAGCGCGAAACTTCGCCGAAACCGCGACGACGCCTGGGGATATGCGAGCTGCGGACGAGTCTTCACCACTCCGCGGTCTGACAGCGACTGAGCGCAACTCGTGGGTAAGGTCGCTTTGTAAACTGCGCGGGCCAAATCACGCGCTGAGTTCGCATCGGCGATAGAAGCTCGCGGTTGTGTTGGTACTTTTTTTCGATTATTATTATTATTATCATTTTTTTAAATGTGAATTGAGAATGTGGATGAAGTGTTGAAAGTATGTGGTGTTGGTTTTTTTTTTAATAAAAAAAATTATTATTTGAGGGGCTCGGCGGTGAATAGTGCTAAGCGACGTTTGTCAATTTTCAAATCGGATCAAATTTTATTGAGTATTGAGGTATGGTGCTCTTTAAAATTTAGAAAAAAAACATGTCGAGTTTGACTCGACACGGAGTTGAAGTAAATAAACGGTGGTTAAGTCGACACGGATGGCAAAAGGTTAAGAAAAACAGTTTGATGCAAATAAAACTAGGAGTAACCCGACATAGTAATGTCATCTTTTGAGAGAATGTTCAATTATTTATTAATTTCCGTAGTAAAAGTACTAATTTTTGTAGTAAATAAAAGAAATTTAATTTTATAATTTTAGGGCTTAGCACTGTTTATTGCCGAGCCCCTCGTTTGTGATTTTCGATGGATTCTATCAATTTTTCGAAGAATGGTTTTAAAATTTTATTAGTATTGTTGGTTTTCGGTAAATCGGATTATGTGCGAATTCGGAAAAATTCTATCGCTGAATTATAGCTTAATGAATTTTTGAATATTTTATTTAGTTGAAAACAAAATAGTTTTGAGATATGTGTCGTTTTGTGCACTGTTTCATTCCAAATTTTATCATAGAAAATTGTGAAAATTAAAATGATAATATCTTTATCTGTTGACTAAGTGATTTTTTGATGATTCAATTTTTTAAATATCATGAGTAAATAATTCGTATTGACTTAAAACAAGTGGTGGCTTGTTCGTGGGTGCTGCGGTACTGCAGCACTCTCAGAAAAATTACATTTAAATTTATTTTCGGATTATTTTTTTTAAAATATATATTTTAAAATAACATGTACGTATAATACTTAGAATACATGAATACAAAACTAATCTAATTTTTTTGGACACTATTTTTTCAAGTCACAAGCCGCTACTGCTTAAAACCCTTTATCCAACAAGGTAAATTATCCATACAAGTGAATATATGAAGTGAAAGGCTGTGATTGAATATATGAGCTTGTGACTTGAAAAGAGTTTTAACTTACAAATCGAACACAGTCATATGGTTTAGAGTTTTTTTTCTATTTAAATACAATCAAATTATCCACTCTAATTTTTTGATATGTGTATAATATGTACCTAGTATCATGAATTTTGATCATTCATATTTGTGTTCGTATTTTTAGACTTTTCGCGCTAACGTAAACATAATGTTCAAATGAAAAATTTACGTTTTGAAGCTGAATGATCAAAGATTGGATTTGCAGTTTTTATTTATAAATATTTGATTTGATAACGTTATGGTGATACCGAATTAATTTTTCAAAATGCATGCGGTCAAGATTTGTTGTTTGAACTGTGCGGTATCGTTTCAACATATAAATAAGCACTATATTTCATTCAGAACCGAACAGGCGTTTTTGCATATCAATCTTGCATTTCTTTAACTTTCATTCATAAATATTTGATTTAACTATCCCGATTTTTTGCTATTAAATACACATTATTGTTCAAACCGCTGCTTAAATCGTGTACTGATTTTTATAAATCAATTTTTTTTTAAGTATTATTTCATTCATCTTTCAATTAGTTTATAATGATGTTATTTTTCCATATTAATATAAAAAATATTATTATTTAGCATAAGACAGTCGATTTCATAATTAAAAAACATTGACATAATGTAAGTATGAAATGGAAAAAATATTTGAAAGACTATTAAAAATAATATTAAGTACATTTGATGAAAATTGAAGCACATTTTTTATTTATTTTAATCAATAGTGGAAAATAATCGAAGAAGTTTTTCATTTAACAATGATAACGAATACAATTTGAGATAGAAAAAGGTTTTAGTTTCCTTTATTTATACAAAAGCAAATTACCAGTATTAATTAATCTTGCATCTCTGTTATTCATATTATTTTATTATAACGTAACATGAATTAAGTAATTAATGATGTGCGCCCATTAGCCTGACTTTCTTAGCAAAAACGATAAAGTATAAGTGGATCAAAACCGATGCAAGCGAGTCAACGGCCTCGGAAGCGGCGCAGTTTGAGCGATATCGCTCACGTCCCGTCGCACCGTACTTAATCGTTTTTGCTAAGTCTAATGTGCGCACACCTGTCCATTTATGTACACTTAAACCCCATTTCGCCCAAATTTAAAATTTAATTTCGATAACCTTTTTCAACTTTACCCGCACGAGCTCACAGTGTGATACGCCCCGATTGCGCAAAGCGACATGCGCTGCAGTGACATCACATTTCAAAAGCGTCTGGATGACGAACCCAATTTAAGGGATGATGACACCCGACAAACCAACGTACATGCACTTCCACGTGCATGCACTTCCACGTGCATGCACCCGAAAACCATTTTCTCCCGGAAAACACCCGAGAAAACTCCGATGCAATCCGACGAACAATACCGCCGGCTGACGTCGTTTCGCACCTGGCTACTGTCGACACACTTCAGGCGCATTCCGATTTTCAGACACTGGGCATGCTGGCTTTCAGACGCGGATTTCGGTCAGAAATGCATCGTTGCATCGCGCCTATTTCGATTCGGCGAGGTTTCTCGGAAGCGTGCCGTCATGCTGTGCCCGATTTGCGTTTGACGTTTGCGTTTCGTGCGAGTTTCATTCATCGGTGACCTAAGAAGTTTGTCGTAACCGATTCGAACGGAACGGTGCGAATTCTATTGGAAAATGTGGTCAATACATCATTTGTTTATAGTGAGATGTAATCTATTTATATGTGGAATAATGGACGATTGCTGTTTGTGTATGGTGTGCGATATAAGATTTTTTTCATTATTTTTTGCTTTATTGGATCGAATTAGGTTGCGAAATAATTTTGTGTAATAAAACGAAAGTCCTTATTGGGGTTTGATCTATTTGAAAAGTCCTCGATGTTCAACGGATTATACATATAATATATGTATGGATTTTAAAATTTTTTGCAAGGGTGAGAATTAAAGCTCATCGAAAGTTAAGTACTATTATTCCTTAGTAAATCATCGTTACATAATTTTAAAATAAGGTTAATATGAACTTTAACGATAAAATTGTCGTATGATTTGATTCAAATTGAAATTAAAAAAGCCTTCGTCTTCTAAAATTATAAAACATTATTGGCAAAAATGGCAACTATTTTCGTTTTATATTACAGACTAATTTTAAAACTCAATCTTCTTTGACGTAAGTCTTCACGTAATTTTCCAAGCACACAGTTAAGTTTCATATTGCACGATATTTCTAACATAAGACGAACAACGTACATACATATTTTCATATAGATAAGTATTCATCAAGAGACCACCATCTTCTTTGACCCAAGTCTTCGAGAAACTCACAAAAAGGGTAGCTCCAAGTGCTCAGACAGTCGAACGTTTGAAAAATGTCTATTTCGAACTCTACAAATGTATTTTCTTTTCATTTTCTATTTTATAATTCGAAGACTCCGACTTTTGTCGATGCATTCTAGCGAACACACCGAATGCCGGAGGAAACATGTATATAAGAAAAGAACGGATTCCTTCAGTGCATCTTCTAGTGAAACTTCCATGGAAGCGTCGGCGTGGAACGGAAATTGAAAGAATTTCCAAACACCTCTGTAATACTGACGTTTACGATAAATACTATTGGGAAAAAAGAGATACAGTTGCTAAGTTTTGTGTATAGACTTGTTAAGGTAGTGTAATGAGTGTCAACAGAAATGTGTTTTGATAAAACGGTTACTAGTCAATTAGCCAATTATTGGGTTAGATTAGTCAATGCCAGACAATTATTGCGGTACAGGTCAGGTCGTCAGAGGTCAACCCTTCAGAGGCCAACCCGCCAAGAGTCAATCCATCAGGCGTCATATCGACAACGGGCTTTTTAAAATAGCGATTGAATGATTGAATATTTTAATAAACATTTAATATACAGGTGTTCTGTAACAGAATGGAAAGTTTTTAAGAGGAGATAGGTCATATTATTTGGAATATTTTAAAGTACACACACCTTGGTCCAAATTTTATAGTTTTCAAGTTATTGACATTTTTTCGATTTATAAGAAAAAATACGAAATCTCACACTAATAATTCCCAAATTAAAGGTAATATGGTTGAAAAATCTTATTTTTTGATTGTTTACAGTGTATTTCATCCATAAATATGAATATTAACATCAATATCAACACAAAACTATTGAAAGTACATGATTAGTTGTCGAAAATTTGTAAAAGTAAAATAAAACTAATGCTTTTTTTTATATTTCTTGTTTAAAAAAAACGAAGGCCAAAGATTTCAAATATTACTAAAAACATTTGTTTATAGCTCTTTCAATTGATGTATCAAATATGTAGATATCTAATCAATTTCCAAAACTAGGATAAAAAAAAACCGAAGAACTCACCAAACATGACCTGACCTGATACGCAATTATTCGGGTGAACTGTCCAACTAACAGATGAGTACCTTTTTCAGTATTGTTTCAAGCTTTGCCTGTTAAGTGCAAGACTGGTTGGATTGAATAACAGTAAGATACAAACTCTTGGATTGATTGACAGCAAGGTACAACATCGTGACATCGCGAGGATGTCATTTTTTAATAACATATGAGCTTTATTTATATAAAACGTATGACTCGTACATAATTACAGAATTAATCATTTATTTATTTTGTTAATGTTTTGAATACTCGTATTGAATTCAATTAAATGTTTATGTTACGATTAAACATCGGGTGTGTCGACATATAAACTTTTGAGACCTCAATCAATTTATTATAATTACAACAATCGATCAATTTTGAAAATTGATAAATTAATTTCAATATCAAAATATGCAATCGTCAATTGAAAATGCGTGTACGATCCAAAGATTAAATTTGGGATGATGCATGCATGTTTATCGTTTATGAACTGACGTAGAATATAATATGAATCATAATATAGATATTTGTATGCAAACAATCGAATGTTTTATAAAAAATGTAGTGACTATTTAATTTCTGGAATAGATGAATAAAATCGTTAGTATTTTTAAAAGCGATTTTTTTTGTACAGGTTTTTCAAATCAAATTAAACCTTGTTCAATATTAAAATTTTACGTTTGGAATTTTCTGGAGGATCCATCAAAGCAATTAAATATAAATTTGGTGGAAGTAATTAACGAGTTGGCAACTACAGTTACATCTTTAAATTGCAATAAATATTTTATGAATATGTACTTTAAATTACTTGCAGCAGCTGCCAAAAAAGTTTTGTAATATGTACAAAAAAATTATTTATGTATTTGTAATTTCAATAAAATTCAATTTTTAGAAATATCTAATTGTTCAATTCAATTTTCAATTCGTTTAGTAAAAGATTCAATTAAAAACGAAAAAGGTTTGATTTGAGTTGAAAAACCTGTAAACGTTAACGAAGTTTATAGTTTGCCAAACTTCGGTCCATCACAACAACACTTGAAACCGACCAATGCAATTTCAAACTTATAATTCCGGGAACGAAATCACCACAGATTATTTCGGGCGTAATAAATATTTTAAAATTCCTATCAAACTACGAATACTAATGCAAAAAGACCATTAAAAATATATTGATTTGTGTGAAAATCACGCATGCGATTTAAACATGCAAGTATGCGCTTTACCATCTTTCTTTAGTGTCGTGACTCACCATTAAAAAGGATACACACAAAATAAACCAGAAACCGGATCTGGAAAGTTCAATTGCAACTTGGAAACCGGTGTACCGTTTTATATGAGGACGAATTTCGTCTCGGACGAACATAAAGTGCAATAATGTCTGCGCAATTTCGCCATCCGCCGACTTTTTGTTCCGGTGCATTTGACGGATTTCAAAGGCGATATGCAAATATCATTTTGATAATATGGAAAATTATATCACGTTCGTGGAAATCGTTTCGTTTGAGTTTTGAGTGCATGCGTCGTTTCGTGTTTGCGTAGGTCGCTTGAAAAAGCTCTGTTCAAGTTCGCAAAATTTTCCAAATGATTTTCTATAGAACGAAATGAAGGATTCAATACGTGTTGTATGATATGTTATTGAAAATTTGAAATTTTGCGTTATGAAACAGTTTTTTGTACTTTGCGATTAACGAGACGGCTTTGTTTTCCGAACGATGCATAACGTATAGTTTTCGAAATCGAAATACGGCTTTTACACTCCGAATCCGGCTTAGGTACTGTGGAACGAATTTTTAAATATTTTTCATGAAATCGTTAAAAAAAAAATGAAATATATATTTGGGATGGTTAAATTTAATTTGTAAAAGATTTCATTTGAAGTTTGCAAAGATGAATATGGAGTTTAAAAGCTGTATTCTTTAATCAATATAACAATCAATCACGTACAAAAATATAATTCCTTCGATAAAAAAAGATTTTATAGTAATTATACAAAAGTGATAGAATCTAAAATTTCATCCAAATAAATTTACAATTACACAATACATATCTATTTATTTTCCAATTCGAAATATGCACTATAAAATTTTGAATGAAAACATTGGTCAAGAGCGAAGCAGGTGGTTTTATATTGATTCTTGATTTTATAGCTGAAAATCGGCTGCGTATTTCAATTTTCACGACTCATTTCTGAAGATTGTGAAATTTCAATACGTATTTTCAAACTATTATACATTTTAAGATTTTACCTATCTATTTTCTTCGCAAAATCCCGAGATAATGAATATCGAATTACATGCGCCAATTCATAATTTCACAAAGCGCCATAATTCAAAAAGATCGATAAATGCAAAAGGAAATGGTAAAAAATCGTCTCTAAAATAAACCGAAAAGAAAGACTCTCATTGTTTTCTACTTGAACAGACTCGTTCGCGTGTTAATTTCGAACTGGACGCAAAAACCGATTTATTTATATACAAAATCGGAACGTTCCGTTTCCTTGAGAATTAGAGCAGTTTTTTAAGAATTTCGTGTACTCGTATTAATAATATATTGCTTTGAAAACAAATGACGAATTCGTATTAGTGGACCCATGAGTCAAACGAGATCGAAAGATCACACTTTTTTCCGACTCATTTATTTTCAAAACATGAATCTCGAAACGTCTATTTCACCTGATTGAAGATACACAGGTTTTTTAACTGAAATCGAATCGTTTTTAAATCAAATTAAACCTTTCACTAAATTTATTTAACTCTTTTAAAATCGAATCAGACATTTTCAAAAATTTTATTTTATTGAAATTACAAAGACATACATAATTATTTATACATATTATAAAATTTCTTTTTGGCAGCAGCTGCAAGTAATTTAAGGTACATATTTATAAAATATTTATTGCATTTTAAATATGTAAATGTGTCTACCGACTTGTTAATTACTTTCGTTACTCTCGTTACTCCCGTTAATTAATTAAAAAATATGGTTCAAGCAAAATTTTAGAGAATTCGTGAGCTTGTTGAAGACTCAAATCATAGTCTAATTGTTTTATCACCATATTCGCCAATGATGAATCCGAATAAAGAAGTATTTTCAAAAAAAAAAATTTAAACAAGGAATTTGTTGGAGGATCCATCAAATCAATTAAACTCGGTGGAAGTAATTAACAAGTCGGTAGACACATTTACATATTCAAAATGCAATAAATATTTTATGAATATGTACCTTAAATTACCTGCAGCTGCTGCCAAAAAGAAATTCTATGATATGTACAAGTAATTATGTATGTATTTGTAATTTCGATAAAATACATATTTTCTGTCAAATGTCTTATTCAATTTTAAAAGAGTCAAATTCATTTATTTAAAGGTTTAATTAAAAATGAACAAAGTTTAATTTTAGCTGAATAACCTGTATGTGGAATAAAAGGAGTGAAAAATATGTTCAAATTTTAGATAATGAAGGTGTTTAGATTTTAAAAATATCAATAAAGCTAATATAATTTTATTCTCAGAATTGTTTTGCTTGGTACCCAAACTAAGCAATTTTGCAAACGACGCTAAAAATTTATCGAATAATATAAAAATACAAATTTTTCAGTGTTTATAATCCCAAAAAAAAACAATTTAATCAACATTTATGAGACACGTTATTACAATATTATCTCAAGTATTCAATATAATATACCGATATGAATTATTCAAATCGTGTCATTGAATACTGAAAACGGAGTGTATCTGAAAAAGCACTTAACTTATAAGCAATGAAACTTTCTGAATAATCGGGAAACAAGTGAAACAAAACAGAATGAATAGTTGGTTTCTGCGATAAAGCAAAGTATAATATTATGTTTGAATAAATAGACGGTTAAACGTGTTGAGAGTTGAATCGCTACAATTTTATGAAAATGAGTAATGAAAAGGAACTTTTAGATATCAACTTATAAAGAACTGTTTTTTTTTTAATATAAGGTGTTTAGTTAGAAATTGAATTTTTTCAGTTCGTATGATCATATTTTGAATAAGAATGAAAATTTAATATTGAAAGGAGATTTATAAAAGAAACTTATATAGTTGCGGTACAAGAATGAAATGAAACCTTGCTGAAACTATATTATTTTGTGGTTTTCGAACAGTTAAAAATGAAAATTGTTTATCTTTGAAAATATAGTATTTATTATAAATAAATAAATTCACTAATTCATTCTGTAAGTAATGACTCTGATGGGCAATTTAGGCAACTAACTCTAAAAGCAATTAAATATATTATAGCTTCCGATGAATAGACCTTCAAGAAAATACTAAATTAGTAAACATCTTACAATATCGGTATATATAATATGTTATGTTCAATATACGCTAAGATGGTCATAAAAAAAAATTCACATTTATTCGAAAATATAATGTAAATATTTTATATTTATTTAGAAAATAGCAAATAGGACCTTTTCTCAACACATATGTTGATTTTATAGTAATTTTGATGAAATCGTTTTGTTTGTTTTTTTTCTGTATAACATTTAAAAGATATAACGACTTTGGTAGGGCCGTTAAATTGTGAAATTGCCCAATACTCGATCCGATATTAAGAATCTAAAATTTTTTTACATTCAGTGTTATAAAACCATTCGATGAATATGTTAAAAAGTCGTTAAATTGAAAAGTTATTGAACATATGATCATTAAATATATAGGGGTTTTCAATAACGACGCTCGATTTCAAATTGTACAATAAAATTTGATGATTTAAGTACGTTCTTTAACGCTATAACCTTCTATGGTATTTTGCCGTACATTACTAATTAATTGACAACAAATTTGACAGATGTTACTTTAACAACATGGGAGCTACAACCTAAAAATTTCGAGCATCCTTATTGAAGGACCTTTACATTCGATATAAACTATCCTCTAAATTTTAGATAAAATGTGCACTTTGCGAATTTTTATAATTATAAAAATTACAAATAATCAAAAATCACGTTTGTTGATTTGAATCATTTCTTTAACGATTTTCATGTTTATCGACAAGTTTGAAAACTGAATAAACAATCACGAATGATATAAAAATTCGCCAAGTACACATTTATTTGAATCGTGCGTAAACAAATATGCAAACTTGCATTTTCATCGATTACTACGTGTATTATCTATCATCGATATATCAGGTACGGGATCGGATAACGGGATTTTTCAATATAAAAAGGGGCATAAATGATGGAAAACATCAATTCCAGCTGAGCTCAAAAAGCGAAGCAAAGTTTCAGAAGAAGCAGCAGTTTGAGAATCCAACCAATTATGAACAATTTTGTGGTCTTCACTCTCTGCGTTTTCATCGTCGCCATGTTAAATGTAATTATCATAATTATTTTCTTCGTAAATTTTATTTAAATATTAAGTAAATCATGTGTAATTTACAGGCTACCTGTGTGAAATATGGTATTTTGCCTATGACTCGAGCTGACAATTGTCGTCAAGCAGTGGTAGTGCCAAAACCATTGCAACATATTAGGGACTCTTCGGATAAAGTCAGAAACCACATCCGTGATTTCACTGACAAAATAAATGAAAATTTCCACGATTATAACAGGAAGGTGTTTTTCACCTGAAAAAATCCATCATGAATCATCCGGAGATGCCTTCTCTATACTGTTTTTTTTTATTGTGTATCATAATCTTTATATGGAATCACATAATAGACTTTTATATGTTGAAAAAAAAAATGGTCAGAATTATATTATGCTTTGTTCAGAATTCAATTCATCTTTTAATCAAAATAAAAATAAAGTATGGTCAGAATAAAAATAAAGATAGTACCCACTGTTGTATACGAGTGCTTAGCTACTGGCACACTCACTCGTGCAAATCGTCAGTTATCAAATCGTGCGAGTTGGTATCCAGTGAAAAGTGTATCCTTCAAATAACCTATTTAAATTCTATAATTTATTGACATATAACATGACGATTACATATTTTACACTTGATATGAATACTTGATTAAATAACATACGTTCAACTTTACCCATCCATACCAGTTACATGTTTTCCCAATTAAAAAACCCAACAAAATTTTGCCCAACCAATCCCCTCGTTTAGTTTTTCTAAAAGGAAACTGGAAGTGATGATGTCGTATGTGCTGGCGTCATTTGAAAAATTATAAAATTTTAACATTGTGTAGATGCACCATACAATTTTACATCGAATTGGCGATTATTCAGTTTGCAATTCTCATACGTGTGAACGAGTTGTCACGCGCTGGTACACGTCAATTTACCAATTTATGATTTAAATCAGTTTTATTATTTGATAGGTTTAGGTCGGCAGAACTTCATTACTTACTCATACATGCATGCTTGTTTGTAGGTTAAGCTTTTGAGAGTTGATTATTATTTGTAAATAAAACCATTGCATATGAAATAAATAAATAAATAAATAAAAAATGATAAAGTAATAGAAAAACAAATATTTTTCATAATTTTTTTTTTAATATTTTGTTAATTAATCTATATAATAAAATATGGTAGTAGCGAAGGTTCGATATTGGTGTTGTTGTTTTCGGTTCTGCGTTAGCACATCCAAGATGGAGTTCACTCGCTGCACTTTTGCCCCCCCCCCCCCCAAATATTACTCTATTTTCTATATATGTATTTCATGCGATAAATTTTGACTGACACTTTCTACATCTGATAAAAATGTATAAATTATTACAACACCCACTTGAACTCCTGTAGCACTCTCCAAATGTAAAAATTTTAAAACCACCCGTCAAACCTTTAAAACGCCTACAAGGGAGAGCTGGCGCCCCCATTAAGAACCAATGTTGTAACCGAAAATATTAAATCTGACCATGTGTCAAAATAAATATGACCATTTATTTAAATTATGGCTGACCCGATTTATATTCTGACCCATTAATTAAAATTCTGACTTTCTAATTTTTATACTGACTCTTGAATTCTGACCTAAGGTATATAAATTCGGACCAATTATATAAAATTTCTGATCAAAACTATATTAAAATTATGACCCGTCAAATTTGAGCCCTTTTATATCATTCGCGATTGCTTATTCAGTTTTCAAATTCGTAGATAAAACACGAAAATCGTTAAAGGAATGGTTCATATCAACAAACATGATTTTTAATTATTAGTTCAGCTTAATTAATTTTGAAATTAAAACCAATATAATATAGATGTTATTATCAAATTTAATTCAGAATATAATTCTCAACAATTATATTTGACAAAAAACTGATGATGATACACAATGGAAAATCAGTATAGAGCAGACATCTCCGGATGTTCCACGATGGCTTTTTTCAGGTGACAAACAACCTTCCTGTTATAATCGTGGAAATTTTCATGTATTTTGTCGCTGAAATCGCGGACGTGGTTTATGACTTTGTCCGAATAGTCCCTCAGATGTTGCAATGTCGAATCCCATGGTTTTCGCACTACTGCTGCTTGACGACA
>JAOXNN020000033.1:1625327-1657747 GCA_028571205.2 Hydropsyche betteni | reverse complement strand
TAAATATTTTCTTCAATTTGAACATGTATTCGTTTGACTTATTGTATTAATAAAAATAAATTCAATAAAATAAAAAATTTGAAAATATAATTCCATCTGTTCATAAGTATGGATGATGTAGATGTTTATTTTTTTTCAATTTAAATATGTATTCATTTGAATTATTGTATTAAAAAAGTAAGTAAAACTACCGAGAAAAAAAATATATATGTGTTTATTTATTTATAATATTATACATAGTCAACTTACGACTGAGGTTTAGGAACGTATCTCCATTATAAGTCGAGGACTACCTGTATACGTTTTTTGTTTTGCTATGTATTTATTGAGTGTTTAGATCATCTGTTATATTATGGATATTGACATTGCATACTAATGAATTAAATTAAATTCATCACAAGAATGATGAGAACGACTCATGACCACCCTCATTATTATGAACCAATGGGTGTGACATAAAAGTTTTTCTTTAATCGTACAGGTTTGATAATCTTTCGTTTATATACATATAATATATAATAATAATATTGCCCATGTTGACTTTTCTACTGATAATTTTATAATGTGCAATTTAAAATTTCAGGAGCTCCCGACAACTACAGCTGGCCTGATGAAAGTCCAAATTCCCCATTCTTCCATACAACCTATATTTCGAGACGATTCTCGGACAGATTTAACCTGCGTACCGATACGCAACTACTTGCTCCACTCACCCATGAAATGGTACGGCGCGTGGAAACAACTGAAACAAAGTTCCACGCTTTATCCGTTTATAAAATGATTGTTCCAGAAGTAAAGATTAGATCGTTTTTATACCATTCAAATATTATTTTATGAATTTCAGTTTCGCTTACAGTTTAGTATAGTAATTTCATTTCATTGATAATAAAACCTTTTGCATTCACTCTTATGTGGGCATTGTGCGCCTAAAATTTTAAATTCTATATACCGAAATAATTGTATACTATGTTATACTGGCAGCTGCCAACATTTTACAATATCACTTAATAATATATATATATATATATTGGTATAATGTAGATTGTTCACTCTACGTAATAAGTAAATTCTGTTTTTAATGTTTGCCAGGGTGAAAATTTTTATTTGTTTAATATTTAATTTAATTTTTCTGAAGATTTATTACCATTTTGACAAAATAAGTACAAACAGTTCAAACTACTTCTATGTTATACATATGAAAAAAATGTCACAGTTTCTCACAGAAAATTCGTTTTAGGATGTTCTTCAAATCTGTATCGATCTCATAGATCTTCTGTCAAAATAATTTTCGTTTATTTATTATGTATTTATTTTTGTTCATTATTTTTCTCTGTCATT
The DNA here is from genome assembly GCA_028571205.2 of Hydropsyche betteni. Classification (NCBI taxonomy): domain Eukaryota; kingdom Metazoa; phylum Arthropoda; class Insecta; order Trichoptera; family Hydropsychidae; genus Hydropsyche; species Hydropsyche betteni. Next base: position 1,656,409 of record JAOXNN020000033.1, on the reverse strand, counting down.
ATCGATAATCTTTTTCTGTATCAGAAAAAAAAACAACTTTTAACTGAATTATGTAAGTCGTATTTTCAAAAATATTTTTCATATTGAAAAGAAAATAAACTTCTTAAAATTGAAGCATACACGTTGAATTTTTTTTAATCTTTTTCCATTTTCGTTCCTCATATTCCTTCTTGCATTGGAGAAAGATTTTCTCAATTGAGCGATTAATATATAATATGTAGTATAACAATTTTCTCGAATCAAATACATATTACAATGAAGAAGCGTCGTTGAAATTTTGAGCTTTGGGATAGATAAAGTCTAGATTTTAAAGTCACATTGTCCGTATCTTCATTTATTTACACAAATGTGTCACATTTTTTGATTACTAGATTATAGAAAACGATAAACCATCCTAATAACTAGAAACAATTTGGAATTTTTATAATCTTATTTTTTCTTACAAACATTCAAAGATATATTTGCCTTTATAAAGATACATAAGGTATAAGAATAATTAAACATACATAATAGATATATGTAGTGATTTTTTGAAACGAATTTCATAGAAGGCAGTAGATGATCATACTTAAAATAATTTTCTTATTGGATATTGATAACATTAACTTATTGAAAGGCCATAGCCCTGATTTTTTTAGGGGAGAAGCAAAATGCAACTTTGAATTCCAAGCAATACAAATATGTTGCTTTTTTTTCATTTGAAATATAATGTGTGTAAAGTGAAGGCATTCGAAAAATTAATTTCGGTTTTGATCACAATCGAGTGATATATAATATTTCAACATAAATCTTATCATCATAATTAGCTTGTTAGGAGCCTGTTTTGTTGTGTTATCCACTGCAAGACAAGGTTTTGCCAGACAACTACGGTAGTCTAGGTTATAACAGCTTACCGTGCTAGCCCATGTCGTATTTCGGTAAGGGACATACATGTATATACCATAAGAGCCAGTCTGCCCATGCCAGCGAAGAAAACTCTCAGACCAACGATACGCGTGTCTATGTGCTAGACTTTGTGGTCGCTATCTTCTGAGCAGATCGCAATGACCACCAGTTTGACAGACGAGGCGAAACCGTTGGTCCTACATGGCTCAGATCTCGGTAGAACACACGTCATCGGCCTTCACCATTACCAAAGAGAAATTCTAATTTAAATAGATGAATATGCAATACATTCTCATTCATATTTAAATCATGCAATCAACTTACCAAATATATCTCTGCATTCTATTCGTAGAAGAGTTAGTTGTTATTATGTAGTCGGTTATTAATTATGTAAAAAATATTTTCAATATATTTTAATTAAATGATTGTGCGTTAATTGGGACTGATTGGTGGTGAAAATTTAAATGGGTTGTATAATAATTAAAATATTAAATTAATATTCAATATTCAATCACGCGAGAAACATAATCGATTTTGTTCGTCAATGCGTAACCGATTTCCAAGCTGAAAATGTATGACGCTACAATCAATCGCAAGAAAATTGTTACTTAAAAATAACTATGTTAACTCAATTGGCCTTTACGTGTGAATTAAATGTTCAAATCAAACGAAAAGATAATCGCTAGCGACGCATATACGTTGAAAATATGGTAATTATTATACTTAGGAGAGTAGTCCGCGAGATGGTGAATACGGAACAATCTTGTATAGGGGACAGTTTGAAAGCAGAAATTATAGTTACTGCTTGAAAAATTATTAACTAAAACGACATTAAATAAGGGTTCGAAATTAGAGATGCTGCTAAAAACAATTTATTTCACACAGAAAAACAAATTGAGCCGCGACGGGCAGAGAAGCGAAGCCTCGAGATTTTCACGGTCGGAATCATAACTCTCACAATTTAAGTATAATCTGCCATTACATAATTTTTCGCATACGACACCGATTCATAAAACACTTTTCCCATCCGAATCAGGAAAATCGGATGCGACGCGCAATTGATTTCGGCAGAATGTATTCGGCATGTGCGTCGACATTCGCGCATATTTATTGCAGCATCAGGTGTTGTGTCTAAATGCGGGGTGAATCCGAGGATTTGTATCTGCCTGGTTGCGAAGGGTGGCCTTTGTGGAACACTGCACCCCGAATGATTTTGGCTGTTTGGGTTGTGGTTATTTTTTGCCGTTCTGTGTTATTATTTTCGAACGAATCTAAACGAGCTAGTTGTGACCGTTTAATCTATAGATTAAAATATTTTATAGGTGGTTCTCCGCGTATGGTGGATTCAAATTTAAAATTACACAGAAAATTATTATTTTAATGGAACGACGTTTTTGTTGATTCTTTAAATAGACATGTCGAGATTAATTATGGAATAGGATGTCATCCAATTAACCGCCGTGTTTTGTGCTGGCTTACCCTGATCCTTTTGATAAAATTTTTTTGTCAGTTGGGTCAATTTCAACAATAACGCATTGAATTTCTGTTTTCCGTTCACGATTTTTTTTTAGTTTGTAAATATAGACTTTGGACTTTACAGAACTCCAGAGAAAAAATCTTTTGACGATAAGTTGCAAGATGGGCGGCCGATTAACTTCAGCATTTCTGGAAATCACACAACCAGAAAAACATTGAATTGACAAATCGATGGTTTTTCTCGTAATATGGTAGGTAGTGCCATCATTCTGTTGAAACCACATTTCAAAATCCATATCGCCCAATTCGTTCTACAATTTTTTTTTTAAATTAATCTTCAAAATATGGAAACTGAAAATTTCACTCGATGAGTCTTCACAAAACTTTCCCCATATTTGTAACGTGTTTTAACAATAAAAACACGTTAATCTTTTATAAAATGATCCATTTTTAAAAATCTCAAAGGTTGCAGATCATAAATATCGAAAATTTGGGTTGCCATCTTGAAAATCTAACAAATGATGTGAAATTTAAAACTAGCGTAAGCGATGGATTATCCTATATTAACGATTTTTGCTTGTCGAATGAAATCATTGACAGACCGACTGAACATGGCTATTTTATGATTTCATCATCTCGATTTGACGACTATTATAAAAAAGCGCATATGGAGAGATTAACATTGAAATAATTTATAATAAAAAAACAAGATATATGCTATGATCATGATAAAAAAAAATGATAAAATGGCGAAAAAGTTCGTCACTAATGTGCGGATCGATGTGCGAAATTAAATTTTTCACTCTCCATTGGTAATCACGTCGATGAAAGGAAAGTTACACTTTTCCCATTTCCCATTCTTCCTTTTTATTTTCCCGCTCACCACTCACTCACTTACTCGCTCTCAACCAACTTTTCCTATAAAGTGGCCGAAATGAGTTTCCCACAGACGCACCTGGGAAAAACTAGTCCGTTTTCAACGTACTACTTTGCACCGTTGACGGAAACGACGCCGCTTTCACATTATATTATATCTAAACGACTTACAATTAGATTTTTTCGTAAATATTTAATTTATGATATTACATAATAAATAAAATGTGTGGGTGGTTTAAAAATCCCCCCAAGCACAGCTTTCGCGGTGAAAGGGTTCGGTTGCGGTAATACAAGGAGGCAAAAGCTCATCGGGCTCCGGTTTAAAGTTGATGATTTATTTACAATCGCGAAAACGTCGAAATTTTCTACCACGAATGGGGAAAAGGGGGATCTTAGGGGATTCACTAGACCCCCGAAGGCGAACAAAAGCAGAGTTTTCTTTGATCTGTGCGATCCGAAAAGGACGAGTTTAGGTGACGATTGTGGACGAGGCTATTAGAGAAAGTTTGTTTTCTCGAAACCTATCGATTAATGCATTAATTTTTTTTTCAGGCACTAGAATCCGATTATTTTGTAAGCAGTGGTACTCATTCAAGTTCTAAATTAGTTATTACTCAGATTCTAGTCGAAATCACGAGAATTTAATTTGAAATATTGGGGTTTTCGTTCACAAAAATATTTGTTACATATAATAAGTACACACATCTTCTTTTTACGCAGGGAAAACGTTTCAGAGAGTACCGTGTAAAAAAAACATATCGGGATGACATAAAAATTGGAGATAGGTTCTATTAGTATATTTGGATGGAACTTACATTTGAATATACTTTATTTAAAATGTGTAATGTGAAAAAAAAATTTTGAAATGTAAATATTTGATATTTTTTATTTTACTTTAATTATAACATTATACTATGGCCTGCACCGAATCTTACCATTAGTATAATGATGTATTTTTTTTCATTTTTTCAAAAGTGAAAGAAACCGCTTAAAAAACTAGTTAAAAAAAAATTAAAATCAGTTATTTTTCTTTGATCCGTGTTATTTCCGAACCGTGCAATAAGAGGATTTGGTGTAAATCGATAAAGTTAATTACCTTTCATTGATTTATTCCATGTATATTTTCAGCCATTTGCTTCCATTATATAATAATTTAAAAACATCGATAATTTCATTAAAATTGTATTAATCTTGCATTTGATAATCATGTAAATTTTTATATTGTTTGAAAGTAAAACATTTAATATGCAAAGTGTTTATTTATAAAAAGGGAATTGGTAACCACTGCAAGGGCGTTTTTCGCAGTGAAATTCAGCGTTTAACAGAGGAAGAAGCTCGCGGTACGACGGGGGTCCGTTCGTACCGAAAGTTTAACATGAAATATGGATTTGCGGAAAAAGAAGAAAAGTGGGCGGTCGAGGCCCACCCATTTCGGTCGAAATGAGGGGTGGGGGATGGGAGGCCTTAATGAATTTTATAAAGCATTGTGACCGTAATTTATGATCGAAATTTCATCGGCGAGATTTATCGACGGCAGCCTTTGAATCTGGCCCGCATTCTAATTAAATAACTCTCGCGAACGACAGCTGCTCTCTGTTTCTCTTTCTATTCGGAAAAATGTCGAACGAAAAGCATAAAAAAGGAATTGAAAAAGTTTCCGCGATGAGGCCGCAGCGCGATTCGGAATTCAGACAGATTAAGGCGTTTTAGAAGCGAGTGCTTTATGAGTCTATGATCTGGGAATTACTTACCTACACAAATTTTTATACGAAAAGTTTTATCTGTGCTTAAAACGATATCGGATCATGATCATCAGAAGATGTCTATAATGTGACGTCCACTATAGGACAAGGCCTTTCTTATTAGATATATCATTGAAAGCATCTTTGAGTTTTATACTTAGTTCATCCTTCCCTTCACTTATTAAAAAAATATTTAAAATCGAATTAATTTAATTATTTGAATCAAGTCAAACTAAAAAACTATTTACAGACATTGAGAATAGCCTAAGATGTGAATACTCATTCTTGCCTAATATACATATCGTTCTAGTCAGCATTGCATATTCTAGTAATATTATTACACGGAGGTGGCTCGTTCGCATGAAATTTCGGCAATCCACTTTGCGTCGAGGAAATTTTGCAAGAAAATGTGGAAAATTCGGCACGAGAACATTCTTGTGTACACACGCATCGTACCTAACCAACTTACTGGCTGCCTTGCCACTACCTACCAAAAGCCTCATACCATTCCTTCACTACCCCTGTTGTACAAGTATTTTCAGGTAAACTATGCACCGCCTTATGGAAATCAATATGACCGCGAGGAAACGTGTAAATGCCCCACGCACGCGTATTTTCACTTCAAAAACAAAACGTGAAAATCACAAGCGTCAATGTGTTCTTATTTTCATTATAAAAATAATAATCGTTTTGATATGATTCATATTCGCATTAACTTAAAATATTGACTGTTTATTTTTTTGAATTGAATAATTAGGTCGAATCTCGAATTTTCATTCATACTAAATCTGAGTAATATGTTCAAAATTTTCAGACAAAGCCCGAACCCTAAACATCCGAAGACATATAAGCACAAACAGTCCGAACCCATCAAACGAACAGTTGTTAACACGCCGCTCATACTCATCTGTGGCTTGGGCGTTCATAAATCACCACCCAGCCCACCCCCAAGGGAAAATACGTATTATGTGAGGACGAAGGGGGATCAGAATCAAAACTCACTCAAACAAATTCATAAAAAACCTAAAAAAAAAAAACAACAAGTTCATACACAAATCACACAAATTCCCCTTAAAAATCATCAAGTGATCAAACGCGAAAATAAAATATACAAGACCATTGTTGAACAATGATATAGTTAATATTCGAAACTGTAGATGTCTACTTTCGATCCAATACCCCTCATGTACGTGTGCGAATATAAAGGGGGGGTTAAAGGGTGGTTTTTGTCGAACCCAACCCGCTCCACCCATTCCCCGCCTAATTGATATTTATTTGCAGAGGCGTTGTTCCTGTACAAATGGCCGGCATATTTCTCGGTAACCGCTCGTATTTATCATGCACTTTAAATTATTGGTTTCCCGGGCCGCCCTTAATGGCACCAGGTGAGATGCGAAGCCTTCGAGATCTCTCGCCCTCGTCTCGGCTAATTAGCGGACGTCCTAATTCTTGCGCGAGATGGCTTATTGTTAAATGTGTGTTTTTTCTACAAACAGGCAGTGTGATATTTGGCAAAATATCATCTAAAATTACATATGGAGGCATTTAGAATACACTCGGGCCTCGTATAACGTGGTTTTGATTTTTCACGGTTAATGAATACTGGCGTATTTTTGTAGAACACGTTTTATATAATACGGTTGAAAAAAATAACTATGTAATGTTTTATTTATGAACATAAAATATTTATTGATAAATTTTCATTTAACATGAATAAAAATGCATCGTAAGTTGAGTAAATTGAGATTTTTGACGAATTTTACGCGTAATTCATGCATTGTGAGTGCGTAAATTACTATTTTTTTCAAATTAATTTCGCGTGTAATTTACATATTATCTTTATCAATTTTAAACCATATTTTAGCAAACTTCGGGTTTACATGTTGTTCAATAGTATTTTTTGTCATCTGAAGTGTTAGCATGTGTAAATCTAATTTGTTAATTTATAATTCATAAATTACGCGAAAAACACATTAAGAAATTTAATTTAAGCACATATAATGCTTTTTTCTAAATATGCGCAAGTATATATTTTCTGTATTGTTTTTTAAAAAGGGATATTAACAAACTTGGATATTTTTTCGGAACGAAAACCTTAATTTTGAATGGTACCCTAGAAATCTCGTATAAGAAGGATTTGTATTACACGACGTTTTCGTGGAATCATACAACCGTGTTATATGAGGTCCGAGCATATACCATTATAAGGATTGTATACTTATTAGATGTATTGGTTGATTATTTTAGTTAATCAAAAAGTGTTGTCGATATTCGGATGCGCATACTAATAATTTGAATAACTAAAAGATTATTTTTAGTACAATATTTAAATCAACCGAGAATTATCTTCTCTTTAGTTCTAGGATAAAATACCTAAACTAACGATGAATATCAGAAAAGCCTTATTCCGCAATAAGCATCGCAAAGGCTGCATATGAAGATGATAAATGAGAAAAGTAATTCTCGAGGAGTTAAATATCGAAATTAATCATGTCCTGAAGCAGTCAGGTTGTTCATCCGAGAATTGATTGTATCCAATATCGCTTGAACGAAACTAATGTGACATCATCGAACCATCAAAAAGATGTTCGAATATTACAGATTATATCTAAATAAAATCGTAACAGAACAGAACCGCAAAGCAATCCAACCGTTTCTCGTTCAACTTATACTCTCCATATTCACATTATACCATCCGGACACATGCGCATACATCATGCAATATTATAGAAGAAGATTGCACATGCACATGTCGGCTTATTAAACACTATACATTTATATGAACGGCGTCCGTTGATCGTATTCCGAGTAATCGACGATACGTGGTCCGGCCCGTTTCCTGTCCAGACACTTGTTGCATACGATTGCATTTTATTTATACGACGGTTTTTTTTCGTATTCGTTCATTCATTTATATATTTGCATTTGAATTTCTGTTCCTTTTCGATTTTGCCGTAATGAAATGCATACTATGTATTCGACGTCCGATGCTCGCGAGGACCCAATGTAATAATTCAACCGGCGTACGAAACTTCGAAATCCGTTTTTTTATTACTTTTATTTGTGTTTCTTTCACAAGTGAATGAATTTTATAAAAATTGTGATTCGAATATGATTTGTATTGATTTTTAATCTGAAATAAATATTTGTGTATAATTCATTATTTTTAAATTAATAAATAAATACGTACCAATTTTGTCTTATTTGAAATAATATACAATACTAAGGATAAGAATAGTTTATAAAAGAAAATTTATAGATTTTGAATATAAGAAACAGATTGAATACTTTTATTATTTTTGTTAAAAATAATAATACATTATTTGAACAAAATAAATGTTCTTAAAATTACTAATGAGTATCATAAAATCGCAAAATATGCAAGACCACCGGCGTGGTTCGTGTTGTACACCATATTGCTGATGTCCCTTTTTATGAAAATTACCTGTCAGCTCTCCTGTTAATATCCTGGTAAAAGTATTCTGGCAACATTTTGATGGTCCTGCATTCATTTGGGTCGATTTGCATGATACGCCGGTAATTAAATAAAAGTTCGGCGTACATGGAGACAAAGGTAAATTCGTCCAAGCGAAACTACGCCAGAGCAGGGCTGAAACGATACAAACCATTTTTTAAACAGACCATTATGAAAAATCAACATCGATCGGTAAAGGTCCAGATAGGAGAAATGAAATAAGTTGGCAAACCTGCATTTCGCACACACACATTCGTAACCATAGTTTGACGGTTCTAATGTCATTTTGTCATTTTTTATAAGTCCAGTAAATAAAGGCGATAAAATGATCAAATTGTCTAATAATTATAGAAAAGCTAGATTTTGGAAAGAAGTTCGACATTGTGGTACTTAAAAAAATGTAAAAAGTCTGTACCGATTTGAGATTTGCATACAATTTTACGCGAGATCAAAAGAATATCTTGTTAACTGTCGCATTTACAGAAATATAATGCATATCAAATTTGTAGCTTAAATAAATTCCTATAGAAAAGATAAGATAACCATTTCGTAAAAAAAAATGCTTTAAATAGTTGCTACTAACAGTTCGCAGTTCTCAACAGTATGTATGTGGGGGAGTTCAAAAAAATCTCAGAAAATTTTTTAAACTAATAAACAGAACAACTTATTGAAAAGTACAATTCAATCATATACTTCTTGAGATATATTTTATGTGGTATTTTCAGAAGCAAATACCTTTACTGACTATATAAAAACAATTGCCAATATTTTCATAACACACAACACCGCCCACATACGTCCACCCGCTCCGATGCATTCCACCAGAAAACTCCAAAACGGACCGACATCCACTAACAAAACTCCACTAACGAACCTCAAAGCTCAACCCTAACACCCCCAGTCGCACCTCGGCAACGAGGGACGGGTCTGTGCTAATAATTTGCCGCATAAATTCATGATTGGGATGACGGAAGCCGGCAGGTGTCGATGGAGTGTTTACGCTCGCCGGTCTGATTGCGCGCTCCGCATGAATTATTCACGAGCTGGTCTCCGACGTCCAGGTGACCCTCGTCTCTCGTCGTCCGTCTCCGGCTGATGCTGCTGATACCTACTACCCGAACCCTCGAAATATTTATGCGAGGACCGCCAATGGGGCTGATTGGGAGGACGTCGTCGCGGGCGGTGCGCTTTTTTGCGTCCGTCGGATTTTTGAGTTGAATGGAATTTTTCGTTGATGAAGCGAAATGAATATTTTTTTGATGGGAAAAATTGCTGGAGGATCCCCGATTTATTAAAATATGTTTCGATGAAAATTTTCTGTTAGTTTTATGTTTCAAATATGGTGTTCCGTTTGGATTATGGAGAAATTGTGCGTTGCGGATGCTCGTATAATATATTATTTCTGAAATAGTGTTTGAGTTGAATAAAAGCGTGGTGTGAATATATTATACGATAAAGTTCACCGGAGGAAATTTGATTGATGATAGAAAAATTTAAATTTATTAATTAAAATCGAGATTATTTTTTCTTTCAAGATTCGCGTTACGTATGAAAAAAAAGCAACAATTTGACGTCACCCCTTTTTCAAAGCGATCATAATCGTCGAAAGTGTCCGCAAGAAAGACGCTTATTTATTTTTTGAAATCAATCATTCCCGGATTAGTAATTGTGGGGAGGGTTTGAAATTATAATATACAAAAACATCCCTCCTAAAGACCAGTGTTTTTCAATTCGAAACAGATGGTGACCTTTTTACGTACATTTCATATTCAATTATATCAGATTAATTTTAATCCAAATAGGGATTCCAATACAATTTCATATATCAATTATAATTTTTCTATTTTCATACAATATGAGTTGAACACTAATATATTGGTCCTTTAAAATGCATTAATAACCGAAGCCAACAATAAGCAGTACATGACATGGTCAATAGATTGATGCGCTGATCATTCAACAATAGAAAATTTAATTATTCCCTTTATATTATTCCAATTCAAATTAAAATTTCCAATGGTGAAAAGGCCTTGTCCAATTTTAGACGCAATATAGGTTGTCAACGAAAAACAGTTTAACTTTATCAATCTTATTGGTTCACATCTATCGTTAAAGATAAACGATAATTGGTACGATTAGTAAATGGATATGATGTTTATTACTAACCAAATACCTTGAAAGTTACAATTCAAAAGGAGACGATTTAAACGTGCATTTTATAAGTAGTTTGATCATTAAAAAAATATCTGTACCTTAAAACAAATAAAACGTGCATTAGAATGAATATAAATAAAAGGTTCGGCGATGCCGTTAATGCGAATAAGGCGAAACACCGACTGCACGACCATTATTCACAATTTTCATAATAGAATAAAAATGGAGCAAATTGTTAAAACGTGACTAAAATTAAATAAAAATAAAAATAAAAAGAAATGTTTAAAATTGTTTCTTACTGTCTTTAAAAGAAGACTTCTGACGATGTTTCCATCTCTCGATCATTTCAATCTTCACATCTATTTTTTCTATTGATCATTTAATATTTTTTAATGCTCGCATCCTTTTCACTGCACAAATCAAACGATGCTTAATTCTAGATTATTTGATTCACCAGAAATAATCAACACCGTATATTATTCTAATGCCCAAATAACTCACTTCAAAGCTCAACATACACTTTTTCAACGCACAGTCAAATCACACCCATTTCAAAGTAGGCACAAATATTAAAAAAAGCTCGAATTTTCAACAGGCATAAAAAGTCATGCATGTTAAACACGATGATGAACCGCACATACCATTAATAAATATTTTGACAACAACTTGAGCACCCCTGTCATGGCACGGAACCGCGCTCGTCGAACGGTTTAATTCGGCCATCAAGATGATAAATTTGCGCTCATTTTTTGTCCCGCAGTTAATATGCTATCGTTCGCGAACTGGGCACCAGGGGTGGGTGCCCGTCGGGATTTATAGCGCCCCATTATTTTCGTTAATTGTTTTATCTCGGACCGTGCACATGCTACCCCCTTGTTCGTTCTCTCGTCGGAATCTAGTCCGTTTGCCGTGCGTTCGGAAAAATAATAAATCGACAGATTATCGGATTGATCGACTTTCGGATTTATATAGTCCTGTGTTCCATTGACTGTGTCGCGTAGAAAGATTGACTGTGATGTATGTTCTGGTTCTTGAAATCTGTCGTGAGTGTAATTTTTGTACTAATTGCAAGTATAGGTGTTCCTCATTACACGGTGCTTGTTTTTAACACGGTTTTCGAAAATGAAATTGTTTTTAGTAGAATTCTGTTTTATCGAGTTATGTACAGCTATTTAAATTTCTAAAAATAATGTTTATGATGCATCTATGCCTGTTTAGTTTATTAAAAAAGGTACACTAAAGTTTTTCCTACTTTAATCTGTCGTTTTCGACTAATTGTCAGTCCCAAGTGATACTGAAAGTGATAATAAAATCTCTGATACAATTTTGACGACTTTTGCGACAATTTATAGATATTCCTTAAATCTTTCTTACAAAAAACTATCCCCCTCTCTTCCATACATTTGTAAGAATCGTTTAACGCGGTTTCGTTTTACACGCAACCTATCTACCGTGTTAAATAAGCGACACCTGTATTTTCAATAATAAAATGGACAATAGATATTCATAGACAATGAATATAAACCCATAACAAAAAAAATAATAAAGAAAACCACCTCTTCAATACAAAAATGATATAAATCGGTTTCGCATTCGGAAGTAAATTTTAATGTGTACGTCCTAGTGAAAAAAGGGTCTAACGCATTCAAAACAACAACAATATTGGTTTTGGCTTCATAAAAACGTTATTTTATTTGACACGTCACCCCCGTGCAATAAAACGAAGCCCCGCAGGACCATGCAAGACTTTTTTTTCAGCCCCCCGCCCCTGAGGGGATTCGATTGATTCCGACCGCTCCCCGAGTAAATATCTTGATATGAAAACATTCTTGGGTTTCGTTTTTATATATTTTTTTTTATTTAAGATCCCCCTCTGTCACTCGGACAATATTATATGTGGGAATTAGTTTGTCGCAGTGTCGTCGCGGGGTGTTCAATATGTAAATATTTTTTTAAGGTATCACCGTAAAGAAAATAATGCATTATAGGTTTGTGATGATTTATGTGAATATTATTGAAGTAAAATGTATGTTTCGAATATTATTTGTGTTATAAAACATAAATAATTATTTTTTAAATTATTATTGTTATTATAATTATATTATTACACACTTAGAAAGCTTAGAAAAAATAAATCCACACATAAGACTTATTGTTATTCAAATATGATACAGTTTCAAAATAAATAATTGTTTTTGAAATAGTTTGTAAGCAACATATCATAAAACTGTAAATTTCTACAAGACAAGGAAAAGAAACAGTGCTCTATGGACCAACGAATAATTTCGTAGATATTTATTCAGTTAACAGTTTGTGACGTTAAAATTCTATAATTGAAAACCCAATGGCATTTAAGAACACATATTGAACTATTAAAAAGAAAATCTTTAATTATAGACAAAACTGTAAACCTTACTATTTCTAGTATGTCAGGAAAATTGATCCTTATTTCTTTTATGATGAAAATTTGGGACTAGATTAGTGGTATTATATAAAATTTCAGGATTCTTTGAATCTCATGCTTTTATATTTTTTTAATTAAAAATCATCGAAAATAAAGTTTATTGCCCAAAAATAACAATAGGTATTTGTCGAGTTGAAAACAAAAATTAAAAGAAAATGTACCCGAATTTTGAACTTGCAATTTGTGTTATTTAAATTATCATCACTCCATCTTCTAAGCTATTTCTTATCCAGAACATTTATCAATTAAAAAAAAAATAATAACTATAAAAATTCTACAACTCTCCTCTTTAGTATAGAATTTTAATATTAATATATTTCAATTAATATCAAAGTTATAATCATTGAAAGTATATATTCATTTTTGGGGACTCGGCATGTATGATCTCTCTTATAGTAAAAAATAATAATAATATTGAACCAATTTTATTATGCATGGAGCCAGATTTATCAATTAATATCCAATAAAATTTACGATTTAAAATTTTACTTTTAGCTTTTAGTATCACACATTTAATTTGAACATATTCAAAGAACAAAATATTGTACACACCCAAATATTTAGAATTAAAATAATTCTCAATTATTCACAGCTTTATTCAAAACCCCACATCGCCAACCCTCCATCCACCGCAACAAACTAATCTGAATCTCATAATCCATCCATCGCGAATCTTCAAAACACCAAATAAAAAAAACGGCACGAACAAACGGAAGAGCGCATAGTAAAAGCGGGCTCAGGTGTGACCCTCCGGTGTTATCCGGGACGGCAATAAATGGCCGCGTTATCCTTGCCCCGATATTGCGGCTAGGGTGACCATCGCGTTATCCCGCTCTGATGATGTCGCAGATAAATCATCCGCCATCATATCCGTGGGGCCCTTCTAAAGCCTTGCGAAATGGCGCGGACGTTTCGCATTTCGGTTCGGGCGGGAAATAGTGGTCGTTCAGTGCTATGATATAATGTAAAGAGGATCTAATTAAACGTGGTTTCGTTTTGAATGTGTCTATAACTGTGCGCTTTCATTGCTACCGACATCGCGTATCGTTTAGCAATTGTCTTCTGATGTTTATTTCGAGCGGACCATTCGGCTGTCATCGACACGTGTGATCTTCGCTTTTGTCAAAGTCTCGTTGGACGATTTCGTTCTGGGACAAGAAGACAAAATGGTCGAAAAAATCATCCTGAAAAATCTCTGAGTATTCATTTTGTCGTCGTGCCGCGGCTGTTAATCGTTCGACACCTGCTTTACGAGAGCTTTAACGAGAAAATGGTATAAGTCACTTAACCTGTCCGGGGTGGTCGTGTACCGTTTTTAAATTTACTACGAAAAACACGAATCGCGGTTTGTATGTGTCACCGTCGACTCTGAATGTCAGTTAATTACTTGAACAGTTTAGTGGAGCGACGGAAACATTTTTAAAAATTCCCGTTTTTCTTTCGGATTCAACGGTTTTTCGATCTTTTCAGATGTATCTATTCAGGGCCGAATTTGCCTAAAAGCAACATAAGTTTGTCATACTAGGGATGTCATTAACGGAAAACAGGCTTTCCGGTAAATGATATTTTTTGGTTTTGAATGTTTTTGAAGTGTTGTTTTTTTTAGAATTTTCGGAAAAGTCAATTTTCATAAGTGCGAATAAAAATATTTTTGGTTTTACGGTTTTTTTTCCAAATTTAATTTACCGGTATACTGATAATTAGATAATTAGAATAAAAATTATCGGATTAGCGGAACATGAAATTTTCAGTAAATCTAATATCCTTAGTGTATTGCTTTCAAATCAAAGTAGCCTCCTTAATACAGATCAGAAGATCGATCCATATATTGTTAATTTTTATAATATATCTTCATCATAAGCAACTTATCAATTATCCACTGCAGGACAAAGTCTCAACCTAAACAACTCACTCAAGTCTCTTAAGTCTCTCAAGGTGTCAACTAAATATCATGTGTCCTTTATTAAATATTTAATTAATATTATAATTATATTTCCTTTGTATTATTTTAATTAGCGCATCTATTCGATTTTCCTTTATTCATAAAAATGAGGGAGGGGGGCTCAAAATTTGAATATCCATCGCCTCTCATGGTCTAAATCCGGCCCTGTATTCATTCCGAAAAAGAAAAATATCATACAAAATTTAAATAATACTCCAGAACAATTAACAAAAAAACGAAACAACAGAATCCTTTAGAGAGCCATTCTTGCGTCGCATCACGGACGCACCCGAGCGAGCCTTATGCACAAACGCCATTCGAAAACGGACAAAACAGGCTTCAAACGACCGAACACACAAAATTCGAAAAAAGAAGTGAAAAGCGTCTCACAAACACACAAACAAACACCGAAATGGCAGCGGGAAAGCGTAAAAGGACGCACAAAAGGCGAGCGAGCCGCGCACAAAGGAAAATCCGCTCGAATATTTTATTCGGGGAGTCGGTCCTAACGAGTCCGGACGTTCGTAAAATGCACACATAAACGCGCATCGCGCTCCTGTCGGTTGTTAGGGAACGTGGATGTTGATTCCGAAGTCGGGATAAATCCTGGATCTAGTTCTGGAGGGAAATCCACGTGGATATCGGTGTAATGTACTGTTCTGTTGGGAATGCGTGCGAGCGATTCGGCGCGGTTTTTTTTCGGTCGTATATTGAAAATTGTCGTTAGGTACGTTATTATTATGTTTGAAAAAGCATTGTAATATTCTTTTCTATGTATATTTATAAAATTTCAATGGTTTAGTCTAATCAGATTTATCGATTTAGATAATCCCTTTCGACATGGATGACCGCTGTAGCCGTCATGGTTGAAAATACTTTAGCGCGAAAAATCGGTATTTAAATATAAAATATACGGAATGTTGTAAAATTAATTATTTAAAAAAAATACTATAAGTACAAACTGATATATTAAGTCATTATAAAAAAAATTTCGATACATATTTGTAGTCAAAAACTCGATTAAATACGGCTTCGGGCTTGTATGGATATTTCTTCTTCACGGGTAAAGTGTTAATCGGATTATGAACATGATTATTTATCCAAAACCAAAGAACATTTTTCAAATATTAAATTTTACATTTCAAAAATTGACTATTTTTTCTCATAACTTTACCCTAATAAAGAAATATACTCTAAATTTCGGTGGAGTCATAATCGTTTTATCGCGTCATTTTCAAATTTTTCGTATCAGTAAAAATGTATTTCTGTAGCAAAATAATCGATATTTTCACTTTAGGGATGTTCGAGAAAAATAGATTATCATAAGTAAGTTAAAATCCGAACGCCACTTATTCGCTTTCCCCACTTTTACTGAATTTGTATTCAGTTCGCATGAATTTCACTCATTCGGCAACCCTCTAACAAACAACGAATAATCGTTCGGCATTCGAAAAATATCGCATTTTCATACTACGAACATTAAGAAAGTAGGTTATTTGAGTGCTGTAGCTGTTATATTTTTATATAATAACGTACGAATCCGTAAATACAAAGAAAGATATTGAATTATTCGATAAAATTGAAGTTATCAGTTCGATTTCAAAAAATCTACATTACCTCTGGGAATCGAATTTAATCAATATTTGAATAAATTGGAAATCGTGTTCGATTGCCAGACAAGTCGATTTAATTTTTTCCACTTGCTGGAATAAATGAGTTAATTTTTTCTTTAGTAATTTATTCCGTGAATATTTTCGTATTTCGATTATTGTCAAACTTTTTTGGCGTTTTTTTCTCAATATACAAATGCCGATCACGCGCTGCCTTCGTTACACGAAAAATCTATTAATCCGTGTGCGCACACAAAGTGATTTATTGGTAAGAATAAAAATACAATTTTTATTAAAAAAATATACATATTTACGCATGAAAATATATTTAAAAATTTCGTATAAACATTAAAAATTCTCATTTCGATATAACACATACAATAGTTTGAAGTTGAAGACCTTTCTAAATAATTTAATTTTTGAATAGTTCCCTGGTCTTTTTTTATAATTAATAATATGAAGTTTCTATTAATCTTATACTATATTATGGCTGAACCTTTATTATCCGGATGAATCGAAAAAAAATATTTATCATTTCAAGTAGTAGATTTTACGACTTTTTTACATAAAAACTTAGGAGTGTGTAACAAAACTCTACTGACTCATGACAATCTCAACTGTGAGAGTGATCAAATAAAAGCCTGGTAGGAATTTTATTTTTAAAATATTTTTTTCAGCTTATAAAGTAAGAGCAATATAATTTATTTTCAAAAATAGTCCTTTTATACAAAATAAAACAAATTCGGTTTGAAAAAAATTGAGTTTAAAATCTTCTCACAAATGGCATTGAAAATTATGAATTCATTAATTATTATCATGAAAACTGATAAATACACTACTAAGGTGATTTTATGTTATGTTCATAAATTTTTCCAATTTCAAATAATCAAAAAACGTAAAAATAAATAGACTGTAAATACATTTAAAGGTTGTGTGCACAATTTTGCCCACCACAATTTTATATAAATAATTTAATTTAATTTCAATTAATTCATTTTTTTGTCTCGATCATCCTGATTTTTCGCTATCCAGGCCATTTCAGTCTTCATTTAGTCCGGATAATCGAGGTTCTACTGCATTTAATTTTGATTCGAATTCGAACTATCTACGGTCATCACCACTAACCGATTCCCGATATCCGATACTTTCACATTACGGAATATAAAATGAAATAAAAATAAATTTGAGTAATTCCTTCCCGTCATTACCCAGGAGATTGGTGACATATGCGGCTCCATTAATGCCACGGTCAGAAACCCGATAACTGCTTCAGCACAGAAAGTTCGTTGACCATCACACAGAATCATCAAAAAACAACAACCTTTCAATAATTATTACGAATTGAAACTTACCATGAATGTGTACCGATATATCCAAATCTCACGGCACGGCATCAATCAGCGTTCAAAATGTGGAAACAAAGGCAAGTTGTTAACGAAGAGCTTTCGAAGAATCGTATTCTCACAAACAATCGGTCGATCGATCATCAGTGTCGAGGTAGGTTCCGGTTAGTGATGGGTTAAAGTAAAACGAGGTTGTTGCAAATCGAATTTGTGCTTTGGCCGTTCGGATCAAAGTGTATGGTGTGGATGGTTTATGTGCCAAAGCGCGAAGTTTGATCTGTGCAGGTCTAATGATTGGGTATTGTGTTGAAATAATGCATGTATATTAATATGGCGAAATTGACGAAGAGTATGATTCCAAATTGTATTGGTTTTTAAAATAATAGTGGCAAATTTATTTTTTTACGTATAATTGATATGAATTTAGTAAAGTATTATAGAAGTCGAGAATAGTTTGTGTGATGTGGATCATGTATGTTTTAAAAGGTTACATTGTGTTTTCTTTCTTTGTTGCAAGATGTGAATCGACAGTTGCTTTATTACAAAACTAGCTAACGAATACGAATCTGGAACTTATTTGCTAATAAGTTTCAGATTCGTATTCTCATATAAATAAATGAGTGTTCGGAAATATCAAGAGCTATGGGAAAAGAAAATACCGCTATTCAAGTGTCTCTCAAGGTGAAAAATAATGATCGCATGCCACTTTTTATTCACGCCTTATAATTACTGCGGAATCGTTTGATGAAAAATTAACTCAATAATGGCTAGTGTACATATACTTTATAATAACTTCGAAATCTAATAAAGCTTTCAGAAAGTGATAACAGGTCGTTACAATGTATTGTTTCATATTTCATTAAATTCGTAATTGGTATAGAGCAGCAATTTAATTTTCAAGATAATTTGTTTGATTAATGAAGCAAATTCTAATGGGCAAGTTTTGACTCTCCTACCATCATCTTAGATTGTCAATCATGCACGAAGTATGATAAGTCAAACATGACTAGCTTATATTAATCTATAATACATATTCAACCAAAAATATTGAAAAAAAAAACCGTGGTTAACAATAACATTTCAATTAAGTTTTCAACAATCGCGATATTTCCAGAACATAACGCGAATTCATTCCGCATTCCTTATTATTGACTTATCCTTTACCTTTCACAAAATCGTCAAGACGATTTTTAAATAGCTTTCGATATTTAAACATCGATTTAACGTCGACAGTGCGCAATTAACGCACTGACTTACGGTAAGATTAAACTCTCGTTTGGTACGCGAAAATTGCAATTATCGTAACGTTGCACACACGATTATGCCAGCTTATGCGATTTTAAATTTTAACGATTGCCATAATGTTGTTTGAATTATGATGAGACTTCCTCTGTTTCTCGGTTGTGTAAAAAGCGCTTCAAAAAATCTTAGTGCCGATTTACATGTATATGTAAAAATATGTTAATGTTTCGAATAGATTTGATTGTTATTGTTCTGTAATGAAAATGTGTATGGGTTATTGATTTTTAATAATATTAGATTTGAATTTGTAAATAAAAAGATAACTCATGTTTTATATTTACACAAATATTCTTCAGTGTTTATAGACGATTTTATAAACGCATTTCTTTCGAAATAACACGGAACTATTCAAGTAAACATAACGAAATCGAAATTCGATTTCTCTGAAAAAAATCCAAATATTTATTGGCTTCCGTTTACACTAAATTATACGGAAGACTTGGCTTTCTGCAAGTATATAACGATATTTTATAGTGCGTATTTTGTAAGGAGTGCGTGCCTGTGTCGAGTTATTTTGAGGTCCTGCGAGCCCCGTTTTATTGTCCTATCCATAATAATATTAATTTATTTCCCCATAAAAATGTAAACGAATATTTCGACTGCATGGGGACGACGACAGCGGGTTTCCATCGAGACATACATTATTACACGATTCGATATCTTATAAAACGCATTATGTTACATTACTTTGTACGTAACGTGGTGCTGTACTGCCGTTACTTAATTCGATAGAATAAAATTGAAATAAACAATTTTTATTTAGTGAAAGTTGGGGAAATTTCGTTCTTGAATTCTATTTTCAGTTTTTTTATTAATATTATTAATATTACTGAAAGATTAGTAAGTGGTTTTGATATTTTCGGAATGTTTCATTTGGATATTTCATGTTTTTTTTTTTCAATGTAAGATGCAAATTATCAGTCATGATTAAGGGTGCATTTTGTCACTGTCAATTATCTGATGAAAGACGACAATAACAATATTTCATCCCGATGCCATGCAAATTATTTTCACCACATGGCATATTTTATGAACACGTGTAAGCTTATAATATTCATTAGTTATGAGAATTTATGCGAATATAACCTTCATCAATTCATTGATTTGTTTATACACAAAAATAAGGACAAGGAATGAATATTATAATACATTTGGATTATCAAACAAGAAACAGCTGATTTGATTAAATATAAACATACGTTCTAAGCGACATTGCGAACACTATCAGTGACATTGACCCAGCTTCGACAAAACTCATAATCTAAGCAGTCATTGACCTAACAATAAGATAAATTGCAATCCCAGAATAGAAGCAACAGCTGACCGCAGTGGCAGATTTACCTTTAGGTGATGGCAACTCTCGTCTCAGGCCCCAAAGGGGGCTTAGCATTATTTTGAAATAGATTTTCGGAAAATTATTATACTTATTGTATTGTAATTATTATTGTAAACTGGTTGATCATTAATGACATCCCTAGTCACCAATTTCCAATTTGATAGGGCAAATTCTGTCTTTATTCCGTGGACTATAAAGGCTGCCATTGTTTAGTGCATTCTTCGGTTTTGTTTTTGTACCCTAGGTGTCAAAAAATATGATTATTTTTGGAAAATATATGATTTCATCATTGTTAGGTGCGTCTTTCGGTTTCGTACATTCGATTAGATTTTTATTTGTTTCCTTTTCGTGGTCTTCACTAAACAGATTTATATAAAGTTACGTATTCAAACTTTTTTTCAACTTTTGACAGAAAGAAATTTTATCATATTTTATGTACGATACATAATACAATTTTGTTTACGTGTAATAGAGGAAGGGCGGTAGATTTAAAAAAAAATCGTAACGCCTCAAGCTCCTAGCGAGATAAATCCGCCACTGACTGTCTACCGCCATTTCATACATGAAGAAGTTTTTCAATAACTGTTTCCAATCGAATACAACTATAAGCCTTCAACACGAAAAAACCCAATACAGATAAGACTTTAATCACAACCTATCCGACATCGAACGCGCAATTTGCGCTCTCATTACACATAAATACATAAGCGTCCGCTTCGAGCTAATATCAACCATAGATGCAATTTCGAAAACGATACAAGATCGACGACTCTCATTTTAACACACACACACACACAGCGCGGAATCCGTTCGGCTCATAATGTAATACATAATGTGTGTATGTGCACCGTTTGAATTAATCATAGGGAAAGTGCTGGCTTTTGGCCAGCCGTGGCAGGAAATGTTAGCGAAATGAAATATTGCGAGCTTTGGCGCATCACGCATTCACCATGGCCACCATGGCTACAAATAATACCGTCTATATGTGTTTGTTTATCTGTTGGAGGTTCTTCTCGTTCGGTGCGAACTTGACCACGAAATTGCTGCGTGCATCCGTTGTGGATACGACCGGGTTCTAAATGGCATTTCGGAAAAAATCGGTCGAAGCTTGTTTATCGTGTAAATTTTCAGCTGTGCGAGTTTCCGAGATTAGAGTGTGTACATTTCTGCTCGAGTGCAATGTAAATTTCGATCGGAAATATTTTGGAAGGTTGTTTGATTGTTTGTTCATTATGCGGAATCGTAACTTTTTCATTAATCGAATGTTTGATTTTTACCGTTATTCGAAACGCGGGATTCGCAAATTATACATTAACAGTCGTACGAAGTTTGACTTTTATTAAGTAAACACGTAACAGACTGAAGGTTATTAATTTTCAGTTTGGCGAGAGGGTACCGTTTGCTCTATCTTCTAGTGCTTAGGATGGTATATATGTATTATGCTTTCAACCATTTCATATTCATCATAATTTTAATTTTGATTGAAAAATGATCGTGACGTATTCAGTTTTCTAGCGAATTTTTTTTAGGTAATATCGGGAACAAAAGTGTTTTTTTTTGCGTTTTTTAAGCGATAGAAAACAATTACCAATTTTTTTATTGGGTTTGATAGGTTTCGAAACTATATCTTTCGCACATTTTGTATTTCTTTGAATCTGTATACGTTTCGTTTTGCATATATTGGCAAAGTGAATATGGCACAGTTTGGACGTTGACGTGCGTGAATTAACATAAGCGCTCAACCGACCGACAGGTAAAATATGAACACCTATTTAATGAAAAACAACCTTTTTACAAGCCGTTTTTTGTAACATAAATAAACAAGGTTATTAATTTTTCAATTTAAAGTTGAATAAGGTATCAGTTATCGATATTTATGTGAGAAAATTTTGAAAATATAGTATGAGTTATAGAATATTGTAGAAATAATAGATTTATCATCATATAAAACTCATTCATTATTGCCAATTTTCTTTAAGCCCTACTTATTTCAAACAAGGCTCTTTTACAACGAGGCAGGAATAATATTACTAACGATTATTAATAATTAAATGACATGTGAAATATTGTAATAAAAGTGATGGAAAGGCTGTATTCTGCATTGAAATTTATATATTATAGTTCATATACACACGACGATCATACAATACAACCAATTCAGATAAATTTTAGCTTATGATAGTTTCAAGAAGCAAATGTTGTTCATCGCTGTGATGAGATGCCGACACGTGAGAAATTATTACACGTGTGCGGTGAACCGAACACACGCTCGTAAACTATTAGTATTTCGGTGCAAAATTGATCTTTTCTGACAGTGAGGGACAACGCTTTTCCACTAACAGCTACTTGTCAATATTGCTAAATTGCGAAATTGGCAATTCAACGCAAAATTAATTAGGAAACGATAAGTTGAAAACACTTTAGCCGCCTCGAAATATGCAAATTCAAATTTTCTCAACGATCAAGCGACACGGAGAATCTCGTTCCAATTAAATCTAGTCGACAAAGCGCGAACGAACAATACGCGATAAATAATTCGCAAAAATATAATATAACTCGTGTATATGTTAAACAACAATTTTTCAGCGTAGCACCGTTTTCGAAACGGACGTTTCGCATAATATATCGCCCGAAATGAACATTCGAATTCGACCGACGCTGATTGCGCACATATAAATTTAGCCGTTTTCATATAAAATATGAATCATCGGTCGGACTTCGGGCAGGGGTTTTGAATTAAATACGACCTCGGCCACGGCAAGTGCCCGTTTTGTGAATTATTCGCGGCCCAACATTTTGTGTGTTCGTACAAAATTCATACGAAACCCGGACCGATTCACTGA
This sequence comes from Hydropsyche betteni, assembly GCA_028571205.2. Lineage (NCBI taxonomy): Eukaryota > Metazoa > Arthropoda > Insecta > Trichoptera > Hydropsychidae > Hydropsyche > Hydropsyche betteni. The sequence continues at coordinate 1,632,961 of JAOXNN020000033.1, read as the reverse complement.
GGTGCGTCTATTCGTAAAATGACGGACTGAAATTTCATATTTTTTTCGCTGGAAATGTCTGTTGGGTGCTTATTGTTATTTTCTAGAGATGCAAATATTGTTTTGTTTTGTTTTTGTTGTTTTCGATCGCGTGAAAAGGTTTTAAGTTTGAATTGTGGATGATATACATTCTATGGTATTCGATACGTTGCTTTCGAAGGTTCGCGTTGATTTTTAGTAGCGTTATCGAATAAGTTTCAAAAAAGAATGAGTTTGTATCTATTGTTGAAGGGATTTAACACTGTTTTCAATCCGTGACCACATCTGGGATGAATCGATTGAGGATGAAGCTGCAGTTTTCAGTTGAAGAGGATGTATGTACTTGATATAAAAGCACGTTCGCGAATGAACGTGTTCAGAGATTGTGAACAATTTTTGCATAAAACGAAAATTTTCATAATAAAAGGTAATTAAGAATTGAATAAATCATACACGATTCAATAAATTTTCTATACATAAAATTGATTTTATTCGAAAAATTTTGACCCAACCTGTTCGTAGTGCAGTATTTATCATCGAGAATTTGATATTATTTATTCAATTGTAAATCAGATATAATACATACTTTATATAAAAGCTGCTTTCAAGAGCTTGAAATTTATTTTAAGAAAATTCAATACGTTCACAAACGCAACATCATTTAAGCGCTACGAAATCCTGCAACAATCATCAAAGATAACCTTATAGAACGAGCTGGTGCGTTCGGTTTTTTTATTCCTTGTAGCATCCGCTTCAATGTTTTAACACCCCTGCCGTATATATCGAAGTACCGAATTTATATTGTGTAAATAAAAATCGGCCAAAGTGTGTCCGTCGATCGATTCAATTAGCCGCGACAAAGATTGATCGATGGTCCGCCGACTTCATTAGCCGAAAGCGTGATTAATGGTAGACGACAAAAGCGCACCCATTTTAGAAAATATGTATATGCTGGCTTAACAATTTTTCAAAAAGGTAATGTGCCTTTTGGTGCGGAATTAGGTACGTATGGTGCATTTCTATAGGATCAAAGCGGGCGCGCGTTTGACCGTAGGGCGAACTGCGGCCAATTTAAATTAATCCAGACACCCTGAATAGATTCATTCAATCGCTATTTATAAAATTTATAATGATTCATAATTTATTTTAACATAAGGACATTTTTCGAATTTATTGAAACAATTCACAATTCACGATTGTCCAACGTCAATCGAATCAATTTGCAGACGTCATAACAATTACATATGATGACGATTGTAATGATAAAACCTGACATTTCAAAAAGTATTAACCATTAGAAAACACTGAATTCTCATTTAATAAAATTGAATACATATAAAACATCAAATATTTCTTATACAGAGTGTAAGGTCGCTTTAAAACCCCAAAGAGATGATAGTTGATCACCTCTTTAACTTTGACCTAACACTAGGTCGTGTAACATTTTAAACCAAATATATATAATATCATAGTTCAAAGTATCATAATTTTCGAATTATTATTATTATTACAATTTTTATGAAAAAAATCGGAATCTCGCACTAATAATTCCCAAATTGAAGTTAAAATGGTAGAAAAATATGAAAATATGAAAAAAACTTTTTTATTCTACAAACACAGAACTTGCTGAAGTACAGAAAAAACTAAAGTTTTTTGGTATTTGGTGAAACTATGCCCATCATCTCATCATTGATGTATCAAACAGTCAAATTGATCTAATCAATTTTGATAGATCATCAAAATATCGAACACGCAAAAGAACCCCAGATTCACAAACGGCACAAGACACATGGGCGCCCCGAAGAAAAACCTTAACCCACATATAATGTGACATAATTAAGCGCGTTTCGAAAAAGCACAAAACGGGGGCCCTTCCTCGGCCGGGGGCGTAGCGCCCGAGCATCCGCCCCGTTCAAGTCGAGCGTAACATTTTAATAGGCGCCACATGTGCGCTCGCGTGTCACGCCGAAACGTCATCTTCTTCGTCGCGGACGTGATTTATGAGTGTGCGAGGACACGTTTTGCCACCGCTGTCGATTATACATGGTGTCCTTTTGTTTTGTGGCGGATTTTCGGGTGGTTTCGGATGTTTTTTGGCGGATTTTGGCGAGAGCGGCGTGTCACGTGTGCGGAATGAGCGATGGATTTTTGTGGCGGTGGTCGAAAGCTCTTCGATTCGATGAGCGAAATTTCGATCATATTTTGAATTTGAGAATTTCGAAGCTGGTATTGTATTATCGTCGTCGTTATTGTCGACCCGTTTTGTGCCCGTTGCAGGACAAGGTTTGCCCATCAAATATTGGGGGTCTAGGCTATATACTTTATCGGAGAGCCAACCTCGTATTAATAAGAGATATGTACCATAAGAGCCAATCTACTCATGCTAATGGAGGAGGCTCTCAGACCAACAATACGCAAGTTTATGTGCTAGACTTTTTGCTCGGTGACTCCACAAAGCAAATCGCAATGACCACCTGGGGGGCAACGAGGTAAAGACTGAGTAAACTGCGCCCTCGCTGTCCACTTTGCAATCGTAATGATCGCCAGTTTGACAGACAAGGCAAGACCGTTGGTCCTACATGGCTCAGACTTTGGTAGAAGACACGTCTTGGTCTTCACCGTCACCAAAGAGGAGTTTTAAGTTAGCTAACAATGAGCGAACATGCAGTACATTCTCAATTTTATTTTATCAATATTAATTTTATTTAATAATATATACTAATCTATAATGAAACATTATTTTGTTATAAAAATAAACATTTAAATTTGAATCGTGAAAATATTTATTGTGGATCAATGTCAGTGAAAATTGTATGTAAATTGTGTTTCGATGAACAAAGGTATCAAAAAAATATGATGACCAATTTGATCATTGTTGTTAATTATATAAGGAATTGTAATTGAGTAAGCGATATTAAAACTATGCGTCATTGGTCAAAAATAAAAATCAATTAGTTTCAATTGAGAGTCGTTTTGAAAATTATTTACGGTGTTCGAATGTGATCGATGGATATTTTTGTTAATTTGTAATTTATAATAGAGATTTATTCGACAGTTTTGTAAAAAAAATATTCAGACTATGAAGAAATGCAATAATATAATGTTTAATGATGATTTTCGAAGCCCCCCGTTTTTATTAAAACACTTTATACGTAATAGAAATACTCAAGTGGGAAACCTTTGATCTTTGAAATGCTACGAGCTCGTGTGTGTGTGTTTTTTTTTTCTAGCGCAACGCGAATTTAAAAGCACTTAACTATATGCACTAATTCTTGCTTTTGAGTATCGTTCTTACGGGTTATTTGTCTCGGCATAACATAAACGTCGCATACTGTTGGTTTTTGAGAAGCAAAAAAATCCTCAAAACGAAACGATTCAAAAGTTTACGAAATTGGAAAAGTTGCGCATTATTGCAGTATCGTAATTATTTCGATTATGAACATTCATAAATCTATGGCCCTTCTTATAATTTTTAATTTTTCCTTACATGTGTTTCTTTGAAACCGTTTAATATTCGTATAAAATTAGGCCTAGCCACATTTGATATTTTCCAATTTGTGAGATTTTTTTAAAATAAGAAAACGTTTTTTTGCGTCAAAACATTTTCGGGTTTTTTTCTGAAATCTAGAAGGGGCAAAAGATGCTCAGAAAAGCCATTTAAAATGTCAAAATTAACTTCTTATAAACGACTGGCGCTTCCTATAAGATAAGGATCACGTACCGCTCATAAAAATACGGATTTAAAAATATCTTTTATGGGCATTGACGTAAAATTCGTATTATACGTAACGTAAATTATTAGTAATTTCATGACGATATAAAGTGCAGGCTACTTCAAAAAACTATTAAAAAATCATACGTGACCGCACACTACAATGTGTGTACGTAAAATTTCACAATTATTAACAATTACACTGAAGACATTAATATTTTTCGCTCGTCCATTATTTTATAGTCGTATTCAACAAAAGCATTGTAATAAATGTGCTTATCATAATTCCAATCTTTTTATAGCTTTGTACTTTTTATTACATGGTTTACACAAGACGGTAAATAAATTATCTATTTCAAAAGTGAAAAAATTGATTTAGCTTGAAAATTGGAAGCGTAAACATTTTTTTTTTTCACATAAAAGAGTAATTGTCACAGAGTCGAGATTGCTACGTGTTACAAACTTCACATATTCAACACAATGAACACACAAAGAGTCCAATTATGGGGTGTATGCGACGGTAGAATATTATTTAACTCAAATGTACAGTTGAACCTTCTTTGATATTGTTATTTTATTCCGAATAAAATAAAAGTCAATATTTTTTACATTCCTATTCTTATCAATCGTTCGTCAAAGAATTTAACACAACGACAATAATTCAAAAACACCTTTGCATAAATTCATTTAATATTTATAAAATTCCACAATTTTTTCTCGAATTAAAATTCGACAACAACAAAAGCAAGTGCTATAAAGGAGACATATCATATTTACCTCATGTCATTTTGAGATTTTGAAAAAAGGTAAATAGACAAATAAGAATGAAATAAGTAGACAAATCTGCATTTTACGTTGATACACGCACATGCATCTATACATAGTCATATGCTGACCTAGGATCGAAAACTCCGCGATACAGAGAGAAACTTATGAAACTTTCTATTTAAGTTATCAAAATATTCATTTTGTAGTATTGCATCACACACATATCGGTTGATTTCACGACGGCAGAAAGACGACGAAGTTCGACGTTGATGTCGTGTGAACTTTGCGAGAAATCTAAAATGTCAATATATAATATAAAATCAATGTGAAATAAGAAGCTTATCAAAAGAAGTTGCCTAAACGCTAAATTTCTTACCGAATACATCCAAGAGAAAATTCAATCTGACATTAGAAAAGTCAAAGTATAGATGTAAATGTATATGTGGAATACAAAATCGCCAGCTTATTTCATTCCCCACATCTCCACCTTTACCTTAACAGCTTAAATGTCCAACTTATTTTAAAATATGTCCGTCACAGGCCCAAGCGCTCGGCTTGGTAAAAATCGTAAACATGGCGTGTGCACCGGTGTTCCTGCGGCCATAGAGCGCTGCAAGCACGGGTTATTTTATGGCACAAAAATGGTTAAAAAAAATCGATCACAAAACGACAATGTTCAATCGCGCACATCAAACGACCAATACCCGACACAAACATTCAGCGCACTCTCAAAATCCCGATCGCGTAACGAAACTCGGCCCAGACCCGACCAACGACCTGCTGAAATCGAGGGCACACTGTACCCGTTGTGTAATATACATTGCGGGTGTATAATACCCGCCATGCCCGTGCTTTGGTCACGAACCGTTTCCCAAACGAGCGATAAACACGCGAGGTCCAGCTGATCCGAACATCATCCTCCCCCTGAGGGCTGACGCCGAACTGGGAAGCCCCCTGTCTCCCGATTCAGTGGTTCCCAAATTGTTTGAATGTCTGTTTTCGAGCTGGGATCGATTCGGTGGTTGAATCGTCTGAACGCATATGGTATGATTTGTATTGTGTCCGATTGATTTTGGGTTTCTCTTTGTTTGGATGAATGGTTTTTCAGAGGGTTTTTGGTAGTTTTGAATAATTGTATTAAATTTCTAGATTTTTCATATATATATATTTGTTTATTTTTAAATAATATGGTCTTTGAATCCGTTTTCAAACTGCTTCTTTTGAAGAATAAAATGTAAAATTTATAATAGTATTTTTTAGTTTTGGTCAAATTATCGGAGTTTATGTTATAGATCTTTAGGGGATCAACGAGTTTTTAAAAATATTGTCGACTATATATTTTATACTGAAATTATTATCAAATAATTCTGGTATCTATCGCAATCGTTTAACATTAGAAATCGGTGAAAATTAGTGCATTCTAAATCGTTGATGACTTTCAAACTTTAATGATTAACTTTCACAATTGGAGCATAATTGTTTGTATATTTTTATACTGTACTAGTATATAGGCCGTTAATGACATCGAGATGTGTATGTGTTTATTTTAAATTCGATGCCTGTACCCGATTTGAATATTTTAATATTATATTTAATTAATAAAACCAGTTCATTTATTGTTGTCACAATTACGACATATAGGCAAAGCCAATCCAGGCAGTAGGTAATAAGCATCATATTATATATGTTAACTGTATACGCATATTAAGACCATATTCGCGAAAAAGTCGCGAGCGTCATCGACACACACACACACACACACACACACACACACAGAAATCCGCTATTATATTTAGGGGATTAGAATTTATTTTATGTGTCTGTTTTAGGCCGTTCCTAACTTCGGACAGAGATAAAGTTTAGTTGCTGAGCGAAAACCCGCAGGTGAGTCAGTAGCGCACGTGAGCCAGAACCTGTCATGAGCTAGAAACTATCTATTATACCTAGTTGCTGAGCTAGAAGCGCATGTGAGTCATGAGCTAGAAGTGAATGTGAGCCAGAACCTGTCATGGGTGCACTTCTGGCTCACCTACGGGTTTTCGCTCAGGGGTTAAAGTTTTTCAATTTTAATTTTTTTTTGACATTTTTACGTGTCAATTGCATGTTTCAAATGCATTTGAAAAAATTTAAAAAAAAAAGAATTTGAATATATTTGAACGATATAGGGGAGGGGGAAGGACTTCATAGGCGGGGCTTACTGTAGCTCTACAAAAAAGTGAGCTAATTTTTGAGTAAAAAGATTATGTTTTTAATGAAAATATGTTAAAATAGAATATGGCTTGTATAAAATATTATTGAAAAGGCTTTCGTCTGCATATAAGTATATGTAGTAGAAAGCCTTTTCAATCATCTTCATCGTCGGTACGTCTCTAATTTCAATGTCGGAAAAAAGTGTTTATTTTGCACGTGGTGCGGTGGAGCCCTGAGGGTGTTCGAAAAGGTTATGGCCGAAGTTTGAACAGAAAGGGTCACTGTTATCCGTTACGCAATCCTAAAAATAAAAAGAAGATTTTCCCCGTAGGATTATGCCGGCCATTCGATTCACACGTAGTGCGTGAATGAGAAACGAACGCACGTTTATGAGACGTTTGTTGTTACAGCTCCGAGCTTCGTCCGATGTATTTCCATTTTATTGCAACTACGAATGATTTCTTCACGGTTTGAATATCGGTATAAAGTATATGTGCAGAACACTATCGCAATTGTGCGCATTCGATTATTTCAGCAATGTATTTTGTATGTATTTGTATTTTGTATGTATGTATTTTTTTTTAAAATATTTCAATCGTTACTAAAAAATTGTGCTATGTATGCGGTAAAATAGGGTTTTGACGTTCTAAATTTATACAAAAGTGAGTTGGCAGCAACGGTTGGTTTTGCGTCTTTGTCGTCTTGGCACTAATTACGATTTTTTTAATGGTGATTCCTTAATCTCATTAAAGAAGAAACGATTATATATTCAACTAAAATTTTATATTTAAACGATGTACTAAACGAATATGTCTGGCATCCAGTAATATTAGTTTACTAGTATATAGGCCCGATGTTAATAACATCGTCTGCGGTTTTGTTAAGAAACGGAAAACGATAAAATGTGAAAACCCGATTGTGTGAACTCGAAAAAAGGAAAAAAAAA
>JAOXNN020000033.1:1609993-1625008 GCA_028571205.2 Hydropsyche betteni | reverse complement strand
GCTCACTAGTTAAAGTGTATTTTCAACTTGACAGATGAGTTTTGACAGTTCAGATATTTGAAAAGAATATTTGTATTCAACCATATGCGTATTTTACTTCTTTATTTGATTATTGAAAAAAAATACAAATAGTATAATCTCAGCGAGGCATTCATCACAAAAACGTAAGTTTCGAGTCCATATTAACGGACAAGTGACGTTTAATGACTCATATTAGTGGACAAGTAAAATTTTGTGACATTATAATCTTATCGCCAATTTATTACAATGTTAAAAATGTTACTTTGTCGAAAAACAGTTAAAAATTCAAAAACCTTTAGAAAAATATTGAAATTATACATGATCTAACTAACTCGACTCAACAATATTTTTTTTTTTTAATATTTCACCAATACCGTTGGCAGCACTGGCTTATTAGTCGACATCAAAATACACATCGACTATGACCAGTCAAATCACATTTCCATCGTTTCAAACGAAATAACTACGCGCGTTAGACAAAATACAACCATCCAAACTACATTTCAACTCAGAACTACACTTCGACTGCAACACCGACACACAAACAACGACCGATCCCTGAAAACGACCCGAACTGAAAAAACGCGCACACACACACCGAAATTAGTTACCACATTCAACAGTCAGGCGGCAGCACTGCGCCCGAAGCGGGAGCTTTTCGCTTTCATACTTGTCAGTCTGCAGCTGTGTGCTTTAGACGACGCACGTCCGTGTCCCCTCCGTCGGATCCAAACTCGAAATTTCGTATTCGGTCGCTGCCGGCTGGTCGTCGCCGGTTCGTCTAGTATTAGGATAATGTCGTGACACGGCCGAGCCTTCGCCGACCGGTGCCGCCGGCCCCCTGGGTGCGCTGAGGAGTTTGAGTTTGTTGTGTGGAAATTATGCGAGTGAACTTTTTCGAATTTTCGGAAATTCGCCGAGGCCGTTGAATGACGTCGTTTCGCGGGTCTGAGGTCGGCGGAGACGAGGTGAGTTTCGCCGGGGGTCGTTGCGATTGAAAAATTGTTGTTTTGGACTGTGTGCGTTTGCCGGTTGCGAATAAGTTGCGCGGATTTGCGAATCTTACGCGCGCGATTCGGAGTTTTGTGGAATCGTCGAGTAAATTTTTAGGATGCGTTGAAATTAATTTTAAAATTAGTTTTGGATTGTGATATAAATATAAATTATTGAAAAAAAAAACAGTTATTAAATCTATAATATAATGAATAAATGAGTGATTTTAGTATTGACTAAAAAAGATTAATTATTCGATGCGAATTATATGAAAATCGGATTTGACTAAACGTGAAAGCTTTTCGAAAAGAATTTTCTCACATAAAAGAGGATTAGGTTTAAAAAAAATTTCGACACCCCTGTGTATAATATTTTTTTCCGTACAAATATGTATATTTTTTTAACATTTCGTTATACATAAACATTTAATCTTGCATAGAACACGACGGGGCACGTCAGGTATAATCGGCCGGATCACTGTCAATTTTTATAAGTGTTTAATTTTTTATCGGTAATGGAACCTCCGTTCGTATTATAATAAATGTATCGGTGTCGGGGTGTCGTCGTAATATCGGATTTTTGTTTGGCTTCCAGTAGACGTTGAGGGTGAATTTTTTTTAAAGTTTATAAATACGTTTATTTTGCGAACACCTTTGCTTCTGCCCCTGTGTTTTCTGAGTCACTGAAAATCAATGTTTCTTGTGTCCATACATGCTAATGATAGTGAAAGGGTTAAAAAAATATGTATAATATGTGCATGCGAATTGTAATTTTGTTCAATGTGATTAATTCGATTGAATTTAAAAAAAGTTCATTTTATTAAAAAAATAAATTATTTGATGGAAGAAAAAAAAAAACATTGAGTTTTTCTAATACGATTCATTTTTATGCAGAAATTACTGGGTCAATTATCTATAATGGTTAATTGCAAAAAAATATGATAAAATGTATATTGAATGTCTTAAAACGTCGCGCTTGTCAATCATATTCGACGTGTTATTTTTTTTACAAGCGACAGAATAATAAACAATATTTAACTCATTCATTTCAGATCTTCGATCAACAAAACAGGAAACCATCAAAATATCGTGCTCAATTTCGCAATCATAATCTCGAAATCATGCAATTTGTAATGCTGAATTGTTTAAAATGCAATTTCGAACCGTAGCGTAATTGATGTAGCTGGAAGCGATTGATTTAAAACGAATTACAAAGTGCATCAAATATCGTTCGATTGTGAAAGCGCAGTTTGGCATTCGAAAGCAGAAAACAATTTTACTATACTAACTCAAATGCATATATTTTCTGTGTATTTTTTATGCAAATGTGATTTATCTAATAACCATTCTTGTGAGAAACGATCATCAGCGTAAATATTAAAAAAAGTTAATATTCACAATAAAACCGACACAAATGAGTCACAACCGCCATATATAAAAATAGTAACCATCATTCAAACTGATAGGCAAATACAAAAAAGAAAACAACATTCAAACATTAAATAACATACAATAATACAAAATTTATTTCCGCATTTAGATAAAAGCCAGTTTAGGTAGACGCACTCAATTTTTTCACTGACGGATTTCGACTTGAGGTGTTCCGCGAATATTCACGCAACAGACGCCCATAATAATTAAATGAATAAACATTTTTTTTATTCAATTCCCGTTCGATGAAAGCTATTATTTATTGCCAATTAATGTTGAAATGTTGGCGAGACGTGTCGTCGTTTCGCGCAACCGCTAATTAATAAGCGATACAAGAAAATCGTTTCTCAACTTTGATTCGAACCACTCGTATGTGCCATAGTTACTGTGTCCATGTTTTAACGGCTTGAATAAAGAAAAGTGTCTTAAAATTTGTTTTAAACAATTGTTTTTACCATCGATCCCTAAACATTGATTCCATACAGATTAATATGTAGAGATTCGAAAATATTAGAAAAAAAAATGAATTTAGTTTGAATCATTTTTATGTTGATAAAAATATAAATAAAGTCTAAGTAATTAGAAAAGGTTTTTTTTTCTGAATCGTTAAGTTAGTTTTATTATAATATAATTCCATTTCACATTTATTGCTGTTACAGTAATGCGATTTATGGCAAATTTTATTTCCGTACTAAATACGCAGATGTTTATCGATAATTTGACAGCTTTTCCTAATAATCAATACAGAGAAAAAATTTATTATTATAGAAATGACATGGTTACTGTAGCCAATTTTGTGCGAGCTCAAATTTTGTAGGAAGTGTTCGTGGTTGGAGAAATTATTGTTAATTGGTGTTGGGAATATATACTTCTTTGTTGGGTGACTTGTAAATTAAACCGGCATGTAAGGGTTAATGGAAAACAAACTCGAAATTAAAATCGAATTGATGCGTCGGTGAAAAAATGAACACCTGATGTTTTTTTTGTGTACTATTAAAAAATGCGTTTAAATTGTTGGGCTTCGTGATATGATGTATTGCTTTTTGCGATGATATGTTGTTCATGTCTATTATTAACAAACATTTAATTTAATCAATAAAAAGTAAATAATGTACGTATACATACTTTCAATTTGTTCAGTCTATTTTAAATTCAATAAAACGCTTGCGATTTTTTTATCTACACACTTCAATGCATAATATTACTGATTTTGAATATTATAAATGTCATAATTTATTTTAATTTTATTGCTTTGCGCTCTTTTACATCAATTCTTATTACCGCATTATTCATTATTTTGAATGAATTATGTAAATTTTCGAATCAAACTATGAAATTAATAAAAAAACTGGTTACAACTGGTAAAGATAGTCTTAAATTTTGCCTAAGTCGTATTTTGAAAAAAAATCAAAGATTTTCTAAAAAATTCTGTAATAAAAACACTTATATTTAAAAGAAAAAAAAGAGTTATTTAATTGAATTATTTTTTCAAACGAGAACTGCTCACATTAAAAATACAATGATCATTACGATTCACGTTACAGTACAGCAATTAACATTTATGTCTAATTTACCAACACAGTGATTTTGTACAGACCTCACCGCTATTAAGCTATAAACACAAAATATTTCATGTAATAAATAATGAGCATCCAATCGAAAAATTGTTCCAAGCCGAAAACACACTAACGACATCGTTACCGATTCTGATCTTCAAAAGTATGGGCGTAACCGCTTTAATTACACCGGAAACGTATAATATATGAAAATAACACTCAAATTTTACAATGTTTACAAATAAATTAATAAACAAGCGAAAACCGACGAATAAAGTGGCGGCGAACGAATCGCATGCGTCTAAGCGATTATGCTATTGAAACTAAACTATCTGGTTTGGACATCGGAGACTAAGATGGATCATTATACAAAATTGCCGTTGATTCGTGATGTCATGGCTCAATTATGGATCGTTTCTGTTGCGGCTCGTGACTAAGTTTAATTTGCGAATTGGTCATGTTTTCTATTGAAAAAAATCGTCAAATAAATATTTATCGCTGTGCGTATCCGTCGCCGATCTGCATACTATAATTTTCGTGTTTACAACCGTATAATTATGTCGTATCATTCAAATTTTCGCAATAATCACCGATCGTTCATTTCATTACCGAAACCTTTCACATCGAACGCGCCGAACATCGCAAACAACGAAAACAATCACACTTTCGCCGAAAACGCGGAGACAATAAAATAATTTCATATCAGCACACATCGTCACAGCAATAACAATAATGATACAAATTTTTCTCGGAAGCATTTCATGAATAATTCATCGGCCGAACGCGCGTACAAAGGGCGAACTCGACGCCGCTCTTTTCAATCGGCCGCTCGTAAACCGTCCGCGAAGACGCACATAAAAGATAAAACGGTTCCGGTTCCGTTTGATGTTCTGAAATTCGATTGTTTCAGAAGATGTGGGGGGGTGTTTTCGTCGATGGAATATTATCGACTTTCGTCACGTTCGCCATGCGAATGCGTGTTATGGACAATTAAACTGCACGAAAGCGAAACGCACTTAACGCCCACCCAAGAAGCTCGAGGGCTCGTTTAATTCGGGATTTGTTTTATGAATATTTTCGAATTTAATAATACAATATGGGAATGGCGTCTATAAACGTCCGCGAATCTGATTTCGATGCCAACAATTTCTGAGTGTGGATAATCGCATGTTTCGAATCTCCACCAATATACAATACGTTAATTTTGCACCATTAGTATTAAATATGCATCGATTCGAATAGGTAGAGAATTGGTTTTAGTAATGTGGATGAATACGTGATGTATCCTAATTACGTTTGTTATATGGTTCCACGAAAACGTCGTGTAATATAAATTCGTGTTGTACAAGGTTTGAAGTTTCAAAAAAATATCGATGTTTGTCAATAAATAATTTACGTTTCTAGATGAAATGCATTATATTATATGATAGGTATTCAAATTAAATTTCTTCACGCTTAATTTGCGCATTAGAAGTCCGCATATTAGGCTTCTCAACGAATTTACATGAGTGTTGTGAGGAGGTTATGTTTGACAGTATTTAGAAATCATTTTTCCGTAGATTATCTAAATTTGCACATGCTACCAGATCGGATGGCAAAAGGTGCTACTGGACAACATGTAAACACGAAAATCATTAAGATATGGTTAAAAATTGATAAATATAACTTCCAAACTATGCGAAAAATTCTTTAAAAGAATAATAATTTACGTATTTATAATGCATGAATTTTTCATAAAATTCGTTAAGAATCTCAATTTAAGTATGTATTTATGATGCATTTTTGTTCATTCAAAATTACAAATTTGTCGATAAATATTTAATGCACCTAAATAAAGGATTACCCAATATTTTTTTGTCTTATTGTAAGTAAAATCATGTAATATAAAACATATACAAAAATAGGTCACAATTCATTAACCGTGTTATATCAAAATCGTATTATATAAAACCGTGTTACACGAGGCCCGAGTATATTTAATTTTTCGACTGTCGGTTCAAATAGACGCGGATATAAATATCGCCCAAATTTTTGAATCCACGCGTAAAACCATCAAATAGAAAGCTCGTTTCGAACCGATCGAACTTACAGAAATCGATTCTGGACTCACAATACGAACAGGGAACCCTCGAAATTCAACCCGAGGCGTATTTCTTGTCGAACAAAAGGCGCATGTTTGGCATTCGAACGCTTTTAACTCGTTTGGCGACGGCGATCGTAAAAAATCGCTTTTACAGCACGCAACGATTCGATAAAAGCGTCCAATAAAAGTTAGCAAGATTAGCGTGAAGCGTTTCCAAAGCGCCGACGACAATAAACAGCCTTCCGGCTCGTGAGTGTGCACATTGTGCGAGAATGGTCTCGATATGGTTTTGTGGGTCAATTGAATAAATTATTTGAAAGAAAAACGCGCGAAGTTCATCAGGATGACTGATTTTAGAAGAAATTAGTTTTCAGTTATGACACGTTATACATAGAATACACTCGGCCCTCGTGTAACACGGTTTTATATAAGATGATTTTTTGAATTGTGATCCATTTTTCACAACACGTTTTATATAACGCAGTTAAAAAAAAAAAATGAAACTTAAATTTGATAATGCTTTATTTAGGCGCACAAATTATTTATTGAAAATTTTTTTCAGTGAACTTCGCGTGTGATTTGAAAGATATATTTATCAATTTTTAACCTTTACAATTCCGATGTTGAGTCCGCTCGACATTTTTTTCAAGCTTTTCGAATTAGTTTATAGTTTTTTTTCATCTTTTGTAAGTTCTAAATACACGTTTGAAGTTATAGAAGAGTTTATTTGTGATTTTATGATGTTTCTTAATCAAAATTATTCAGTTAGAAAGGTCATAAAAATGCGCACACGTCGTTGACATGTGACGTTGCGATCTTCAAGAACACACCCTAGTCAATTTTCTCGCTGCCGTTGAATTCTAAGCATCCAAATCACAAACAATCGAGAAAAACGTCTGAACGGAACACTTCATTTCATATTTAAACAGCCAAATTCTAAGCAATGTCTGTATTGTCTATTCACATCGGAAATAAATGAGGTAAGGCGGGAAATCAAATTTTATTGTGCGATGTGCGACAGAAAACCGGGATTTCGTTACTTTGATTATTTCAAAAAATATCAGATATTGAAAAATTATAAAACTAATTATGTACAATGAATAAAAATACAAAAAACTATAACTTCACAAACAATCTTCTGTTTGATTTTCATTATTAACAGAAATATTCATAATTGAAAAAACAAACTCGGAATTGCTGGAACACTTTTTGAAAATAAATAATGGCGCAAAGGGTTAACCATATTTTAACAAATTTCGGGTTTAAGTGTCTAGTAGTATCTTTTGCTATTCGAACTTCGCATGTTTAAATTCAAACGATTCAAGGGAAAATGATTCACAAAATTATCAAACATAACCTCTCCATAATACGTACACGTAAAAACTACATTCAGAAATTTAATTTAAGCATCTATAATGCATTTTAATCCGTTAAAAAAATATGTTGATAAATATTTCACGTGCCTAATGGAAAGGATTGCCATTACATAATTAACACGTTTAACAAACTTCGATATTTTTTTAAAACCCCAATTTTTCATAAACTTCAAACCTCTTATAACACGGATTTGTATCACACGACTTTTTTGGGAATCATACAACCATGTTATAATTGGCCCATTATTTTAAACAAAAATAAATCACGCTTTCCTTCATCGCAACACATCGAATATGATCCGACAAAACTCCCATCAATCGCCCATCCATCACACAACAAAAAACACCATCGACCGAAAAACACAATCTCGCACAATATAAATAATTGATGAACACGAAAAGGAAACGCACTGTGTAGTGAATAAATACGTAGTAAAGTTTCGGCGTGCGGTACAGGTCGATTTGCCAACAACGACAAATCCCTTAAATCCCATACCCATTGAATATTCATTAGTGTGGCGATCTTAATCGCGGGTATCCTCATAAAATATTCCGGCGAGGGGGATTCGTATTCGATGCGCATTACGTACGCAATTTTAATCTCTTCCAACTCTTGTGGGCAAAAGTGGGCAAAAAGTGGGCAAACGGTATCGCGGTGCACATCTTCGGTTTTGATTGTCGACATTCGATGGTGTGAGGGCTGACTGAATTTAGGGGGTTCGATCGGCCGGTTCAATAATGAAATCTTTGATTAAGAACGGGGACAATTTAAACGTGCATTGTCTAAAGTAAATGTGCATGTAACTGGAGAATTTAATAAAATTGGTGTACATTAAAAAAAAAAATTGTATGTGCGTTTTGCACAAGCATTGAAATGTGTGTTTTAGAAAAAATATTTTGATCGTTGAAAAAGATATTGCACCTTAAAACGAATATAACTGCATTAGAATTAATAAGAATAAAGGATTGTGAATGCGAACGCGAACAGCGAAATATCAATCGCACGATCACTATTCACAACTTTCATAATGGTATTGAATTGTTGAAATGTGATTAAAATTAAATTAAAATTTTCATAAAAGGAAGCGTTGATAGTTATATTGTATTGTCTGTGGAGGAAGATTACTTTGGTGACGTTGTCACTTCTCGATTATTTCAATGCACACACTATTCTTCCAATTTTTCATTTCATATGTTTTTATGTTCACTTTATAATACGCAAAAATTATTTTTCATTACACACAACAGATGAAATTATGCTCAAAACGAGATTCTTCAATATACGAGAAATAATGTACATCATATATTATTTAAATGCGCAAGAAATTCGTTTTGATACACAATATATACTTTTTCAATGCACGGTTAAATCGCACTCATTAAAAATTAACAATTGTGTGTTAGTTGAATCCTAATTGATGTGATCCTGCATTTATAAATATTATATTAAAAAAATAATTGATTCTTCTGACAAAATTTAATTAATTATATTTATATACGTGATAGCGATGAGTTTTGTTTCAAATTATTTTATTATATTGATTTGTTGCATTTTACATGAAACGTCAAATATGTTCAGTGCATCAAAAAATCTCATAAATTGCGTCGTCGTTGTCAAAAAATTTTATACGTCATAAATTTAAAATCGAATCATTTAGAGTCGTATGGGGTTTGTTCAGTTGTCGGAATGACAATTAAACGGTGACATGTACATACATGTATGATAATTTTTTTATACTTCCCGATAAAATTGTGTCTTTTTTAAAACCTTTTTGTATCGAAAATTTCTAAAATATTGATTTTTAGTCGTAACGTTGTTCATTTATTTTTAGTTTTATGACATTTTTTTAGTACAATTTTAATTTATCGCTTACGATATAGAAATTTATCACGTTTATGTTAATTTTTTCAAGATTTTTGGTCATAAAAATTTTATAGTAAATTTTCATCTTTTCGTTATTAACCGAAATATTTCAACACGAACCCCTTCAACACCATACGAGTCTAAATTTCAAATCAAACCATTTATCCAAATTCAACGATCACGACACTAATCATAATTGCCATTCGCATAAAAAAACACATCCCAAATCGATACAAATACGAATCGGAACACATAAATCATTATTTAATGCGAAAAAACGAGAACCGAAACGATTCTCCGAACCGAACGCAGAATGAATACGTAAAAAAAGAAAAGGGCAAGTTTTTAGACGGCATAGTGAATAATTCAAGATCGAATCTCGAACTGCTGATGCAGCTGCTCAATGGGCCAGACACGGACACACTTATACGTCGAGCGTTTAACTCGAGCTGAAATATCGAAAGTGGAAGCAAAAGTGGTGGAAAAAGGTCGGCGGGGGGCCGTGGGGTTACTTTGCCCGTCCTCCGACACACGAGGCGCCAATCAACCGGGCAAACAGACGACCAATCGAAGTCGTATGGACGAGGAAATACGACTGGGCCATTTTCGATACGTTTGCCCATTTTGGCCCGTAGTAAAATGGGATGTCTAATTGAATGATGGTTGAGTGTTTGCCATTAAACTGTGGCGATGATTGGAATTAGGAAATGAAGCGATTTTAGTATATGAAATTTGAGTGAGGCTAGGGTTTTTGGACTCGGCTTGGACTGAATGGAGCTTTAGCGCCCACTGCGATTTGTAGTCGCGGCGATCGCTTATGCGCGTTGTTTTAGGTTGAAGTGCGCCCATATGTCATATGGGAGCACTTCAATCTAAAACAATGCGTTCAATTTTCGCGACTAAAAATCACAGTGGGGGCCTGGTTTTAGGACAGGTGCGCACTTGCGATGTGTGGTTGCGAAAATGGAACGCGTTGTTTTAGGTTGAAATGCACGCATATGCGACAGGAAAATCGTGAGAATCATATGCGTGAGTTAAAAAGTAACGTAATTATGGAGTATCATGGATGATCGGCGAAGGGTTCGCTAGTAAATAATTGAGAAACGTTTCGGCTACCTACCGAAGACGCCATTTAAATTTTGATGATTAGTAATCCTCCGATAAAGTCAATTATGTTCGTGGATTGGTGGACTTCAATCAAAATAATATTCTTCTTATTTATTTATCGAATCTTCTTGTACAAAATAATAGTTTAAGGTATGATGAAATATTACCGAATAGTGCCAAATTATAATGGGCGTGGAAGGCTTTTATAATTTTAGAAAAGCAATAAAAAGTCATGTGATCAAAAAGTCATATTTTGGCCCGTTGTAAAATGGGAGGTCTAATTGAATGTTGGTTGAGTGTTGGCCATTAAATTGTAGCGATTATTGGAGTTGAAATGAGACAGTTTTAATATTTGAAATTTAAGTTAGGCTAGGGTTTTTGGACTCGGCTTGGACTAGCCGGGTAATGAAGTTTTAATCCGGACTCGGTAGCTAGAATTCCATTTTTCAAAATTCAATATTTTCTGTATAAATCAAAATGCATTATTGCATTTAAATGGTTTTGATTGTAATTTAAAAAAGTATAAGCTAAAAACACGAATAAAATAAACAACTTGAAATATTCGTCCTTATCATTAATACTTTTCAAAAATGAAAAATCCAATTGAAAACAGACTATAAGCTAACAATAAATTAATAAAAAACAAAATTTGTCACAAATCACCAGTAAATAAAAAAATCATTAAATCGATTAGGCAAACCATCAATAAATTACAAATCATAAAGGATAAATTAATTTGTTCAAATTAACAAAAAATTAAACTATTGACAATAAAAACAAAATGAACCAATTCGTTTAAAACAACAGAAAACATATTAAGATTCTCAAGCAACACATTTATCAATCAGATGGCACTATATTGATCATATATCGAATGCTTTTAACATATTAAAATTTTGACTCGGCCAAATTACATACAATTCGGGTTTCCACAAACCCAAAGTGAGGTCCCGTGACCAATATATACGCGAGGTTCTAATTTTCGAAAAATTCAGTTGTGACCCTTTTCGATCGAATTCCACTCAATCAATTAAACTAGCGATACAAATCTATTCGTTACGGCTCAATTATTCTAAGACAGCGAAAAAAACTTTCAGTACATCGGATAAATTGGACGCAACCGAATCGAATTAATCCACGACGAAACACCATCGATTCGCATATCCACCATTACGCTCATAAGGTCTAGATTCGTGTGTCATAAAGGGGCGTCCCGTTGCGAGCGCAAGCTGTTTTATTATTGCGTATTGCCGCTTTGTGCGAGCGAAATGCGAATTTATGATCGCGTGCGAGTTTCTGATTTGATGCGTGCCATGTACTTTATGTATATTTTCGTGTTTTCGTTTTCAGGTCGTGCAAACTGGGTGCTGATTCCAGTCGAGGTTTGAATTTGCCGCTGCCAAGAGTAAGTTTGGATTTGTTTTTTTTTTATTATTGAATTTTGATCTGTCGATTGAAGAATGAAGTTGATGTATGCTTTATTTGATTTTTATGTGTTTGCGATGTTGATATGCATTATGCGGTTTTTGGTTTGTGTTAATGATTTTTTATAATGCCGTGTTCTTTAATGATAATATAAATGTAGCCCGAGGCATAATTTCGCGTGTTGTATCATTTGATTATAAATTTTAATATTTGCGAATGAATTTTAATATTCAAATTGTGTTAAGATCATTAATGCGGTGTTTTTGTAGTTTTTTTTTTTCGACAAAATTTTCAACTTATTTATTTGTTTCAGGTACGCACAAGTCAATATTTTCATAGGAAAAATAATAAAGGCTCAGGTGAGTCGATATTTGAATCAATTACTTTTGCCACGCACGAGATATGTAAAACGTATTCATTAAAACACTAAAAAATAACCTTTTACAAAACACCAAGTCATTTTCGGGTCTCGAATATTATTTCCCAACACATAATAAACCGTTCAAAACTTTCATACGAACACATATTTCATACTTTGTCCGAAACGCTACATCATTATTAATTTTTCCCATCCGTTACATTAGCCATCTTCGGAAAGAAAAATAAACCTTCTCCGGCGAGAAATTAACAGCTTTTCCGGTTATAATAAAACCGAGATTTAACATATGCAAAACAATACTAACACACTCGATCTTTACATGAGCCGTAAAACATCGAAAGCACGTTCATTCGATACCTTTTATAAAAAATTTAATGTATTACGCACGTGAAACAATTATCGGCATTATGGCATCTTGTAGTCATAACCGTGTATTGAAATTCTTTTGAATTCGTTAAAAAATTTATGTCTGTTCGCTGTAGGGAAGACATCTTTTAAAGGCGCGCGTAATAGCCGCAGTTTAGATGTTAATCTTTAATTTATCGTATACGGTTCTATGTTTGTCCCAAATATTTTCTCGTGGTGTAGTACAACAGAAAAATATATCGACTATGACATGTTCTTGAGATGTTTGTGCGTGTGAGGTGCATTTTTTGAATTTTTCGAATTGATATTGCTAGAAATTCTGTGATTTTTCTAATGAATATTGGTCGTTTGAACATATTTCATTTGTGGATATAAAAGTGTCGATTAATCATTTGGTTGCATGTTGTATTGATCGTAGCTTTAACGTTTATATTGTAAGTAACGACTTTAATTATAATTATTAAAAAGAATTTCGTGCATGAAAATTGCGCAATATTCAAATAAATATATGTAGTTTTTTTATATTAATAATGAAGAATATATAAAAATCGAGGGATTCACAATATTATATACGAGCTTACAATATAATATATACCATAACGTTCACTTTCTTTTATATGAGAATAATCTGCTTTACCGCGAAGGGACAAGGACAAGATGTCCGCAGTTAAGTGGATAACATGAAGCTTAACTATTTTTCTTTGAACCGTAAAATATGGCAAAAAAAGAAATAGGAATAAAAAAAAAATACAATAAGGGTCGTGAATATTCGCATTTACATTTACATCAATCGAAGAAAGCTTGAAAAGTGGATCGATACATTAAATATTTAATCTCAATTTAACGAACATATCATCATTGATTATTTATTATTCACTCTTGTATGAAAAGTTCTTCAATTCTTTTCCGCTTTTATCTACTTTGAGAAGTTTTATTCAATTTACTCCTCACATTTTTTAAATATTATCCATCCATCTTCCATATAATCCTTTTGCTACTACACCAATACTTAACCTGGCTATTTTCCGTAAAACTCATCAAAAAAATATGTATACTCATAAAAATTTATAAATAACTTATGAATAAAAATGGTATCTAAAATAATTCAAATAAAATTTCATGGAAAACGACAGTAAAAAAGGATTCGTTGCTACCCATTGTTGGCGTGCTCTTTAAAGTTCACGTTATATATAATCATGTTGATGAGCTTATTATCATATTTTAGCCGGGTTGTAAAACTTTAGGAATGCTTTTTTATTTGTTCAAAGAAGTTATCTTTTAAAACGCTGCAATTACGCTTAAGCATCGTACCCTTCAAATTCCAAAAATGAGATAAAAATCAGTATAAATAAACGCTTTCAAAGGCATTATATTTTCAATACATTCCATATTCAAATGCGCTCATAATATCCAACTATTGTTTTTTTATATCAAATTTTCGTTTCGACGTAAATTTCATCTTATTACAACAATTAATCGCACAAAAATTTTCGGCTTCACCCAAAAAACACATTTTCCGACCATAAACCGAAACGACACTCACACCTGAAAAGCGCTCAGAACTCCTCTCGAAAACGCAAATATTTGACGGATACGAAGTTTTAATCGTCGAACGCTAGATTATAATCCCGCCGTGTTTACCATGGCAGAATCCGAAACGACGAACACGCACCCACGACAAACATCGCAGCCCCCCGAAAGAAAGATGTTCAACAATTAAATACGCATTCGAAATCCGACGTCCAAATGAAACCCGACGTACAAACCGACCGTCTGGATGCGGAAGAGAAAGGCGGGGGTTACATTGCGCCGCTACATCTGTTCACAGTTGAAAGGGAACAAAAGCTTTTGTTGCCGCACAAAGTTGGAATGTTTGCCGGAGTTAAACAGGAGGTCGTGGGGAGGGGCACACCCTCCGCCGCCGACAAGCGTATTATAATATCAGCGATGGTGGTTGATGGTGTTGCGGCCCTCTTTTGGACGGCAATTTCCATAATGGTCGGCCGGGGTGCTAAGGTGGTGCATGCATGGTGCAGGGAAGGTGTGTCTTCGTTGAATGCGGCGAGGAGAACTTTCGCGTCGACGGAGTCGGGTTTTGTGGATTGGTCATATGTTGGAAGGTCGGGAAAATCGTGGACGTGGACGGATTTGGTGAAAATTTTCGTGGGTAATTGGTTTTTTATTCGGTGGGTTTTTGTGTGATTTTTCTGGTCAAAAAATTTTCTTCGATCGTCGGAGTTGTAATATAAGGCCGATGAGTAAATTTTTATATATTTTTTTAAAGGATAATTTTTTTTTATAAATTCTTATTATTTTAATCAATTATACAATTTCATTCAATGTCAATAACTTTCGCCAACTTTTCTATGAGTATAAATTTTTTTTTTTTTATAAAAATATTGAGATTAAGAAATT
>JAOXNN020000033.1:1573313-1602371 GCA_028571205.2 Hydropsyche betteni | reverse complement strand
CACTTGCGATACTATTTTAAATGACAAACTGTTGGTTTTCGAGCGCTACATTGGCGTCCGTGCGTTGTATTAGCACCATTTTTCGTATTGAATGTTTGCGCGTTCGACCCCAAAAGCCCGTTCCGAATTCGAAGATGATTCGATTATTATCGAAAAGTTAGTCCGCTTCGTCGGAATTAGCGCCGACGTAATTTGTTTTCGGGCACCCCTGTAAAGCCTTCGCGGGGAAGTTGTTTGTTCTTTCCTATGTGAAGAACACCCCGCTTTCGGGGAATTATTCAAATGAATCAAAGGAATTCATAATTGGCGGTCCGAACAGGTACTGCGGTGGCGTCGCGTGCTCGAATTAGAACTTGCATTATAATAGAGGAATATGCATTTTGATTTTCGCATATATAAAGCGGGGTGTCTCAAAAATTTTGAGTATTTTTTTTTTTTTATTATACTGGGTGGTTCTAAGGTCTAATAATAAGATTAACTTTAAGGAAGTGACAAGTTAGGTTGTTTGGAAAATTTTAAACCAAATATACCTTAATCCAGAGTATTGTATCATAGTTTTTGAGTTCATGTTATTATTTTTTAGAAAAAAATCGAAATGTCACACTTGCATACTAATAATTCAAATGAAAGATAAATGATTTTGTTTTTGTACATTAGTATATCCATGTTTGATACATCAATCGAAAGAGCTTTCTTTAACAGGCGTTTTTAAATTTTTTTGAAAACTTAAAGACTTCTTTTTTTTAAGAAAAAATACCAAAAAACTCAAGTCTCCCTTTACGTCAGTAATTTTTTGATTATCATATATTTCTAATATTTCCAATTAATATACATTTTTGTATTTCTATTTATGGTTTAAATACATAGTATAATAAAAAAATTAAAAAATAAGGTTTGTCTGCCATATTTTTTTTCATTTGAGAATTACACACTGAAAGAGCGACATTTTAGTATTTTTCTAAAAACACAAAAAATAATAATAACTCAACAACTATGATACTTTGGACTAATTGTAAGTTATGTTTAGTTTAAAATGTTCCAAATAACAAGACTTATTGCCTCTTTAAGGCTTGTCCTAGATTTTCAAACCACTCTGTATATAATATTTATCAATCCTTCTAGATATTATCAAAATTCCTTCATTACGCAATAAGGCAAAAAAAAAGAAAAATCCAAGAAAGTAGAAAAAAAATAGAAGCCAAACGATCGACACAAATATTCATTCATCAAACAAATTTATATATTCATTTAATCATTTCTGATGCTTCATGTATATGAAAATGTATGTGAGGCAACTTTAGGTGTCTTTCGATGCCGAGTTTGAAATCGTTCCAAGAAAAGCGTTCTCGAGAATGCAACTAGATCACGTTAGTAGATACTGCTTTCGACGTGTACCGAGGAAAATATTTGCATGAAAATCATACGCAAAAAGTGTAATGCAACGAATATTTATACTCGTACGATAAGTAAATAATATTACGGGAAAAATGATAGAACGTGTCGTTGAATTTTTCGATTCGTTTGAAATATTTGCAAGTCGTTTGTCTTTTCTCATGTAAA
Source organism: Hydropsyche betteni (assembly GCA_028571205.2). Taxonomy (NCBI): domain Eukaryota; kingdom Metazoa; phylum Arthropoda; class Insecta; order Trichoptera; family Hydropsychidae; genus Hydropsyche; species Hydropsyche betteni. The sequence continues at coordinate 1,600,811 of JAOXNN020000033.1, read as the reverse complement.
TCGCAATAAATTAAACAGCCGAGACGCGAAAATTATTTCAACACTGAAATTTCTTGAAAAATAAACTTTGACATGCACATACCGCGATCTTTCATCGCCGTCAAACCGTAGCATACATTACAGATACTTTCAAGTAGCCGCATACCGCAAGAAGCACTTTATAAAATCCACTTTATAACATTCGCTTCTCATATTCATTTTTCGAGCGCAAACCGATAAATCAACCGTTCGAGTTCTAAAAGCGATCGATGATTCAGAAATTTTCACGTGCGAACGATAAAGCACACACGAGATCGGATAGTTCGAAATTTCCCAACCATGATCTGTAGATCGCCATCAATCTCCTAACACCATTACTTGGATCTTTGAAAGATGTGTACGATTTCGGTCGACCGCGAGGCGTCTCATTGTGTATGTTTATATTATAATTGAAGCGTTTTCTTTCTGAAGCGGCGGTTGGCGATGGCTGTATTCATAAAGTTTGGTGTTTTGTTGTTGTTATTTCGCGGCAGTCAAATGAGATTTGAAACAATCAAACGCTTCGGCGAAAACACGAAGTTTGGGGTGCGACTTGACAATAAGGCAGAAATTACAATTTGCTAGATGTACGGTTCAATACTTTTGTTGCGGTGTCGAGGGGATTTTCGTTATGCGATTTGTTTTGCTAATGAAAATTTTCGAATATAAACAGATATTTATAAAATAAATTTTATTGTGATATTATGTCATGGACACGGATAGTATATTTTAAAATGAATCAAATCGTTGGCTTGGATTTCTTAAACGTGCCACAAAGCTAGAGAAATCGATCGCAATAGACGCACAATGGGGAAAAGCGTGCGGTGAAAACATCCAGACATTTTCATAATCGTCGATTTTCCCTGTTTGCTTGAAGCGTGTCCGAAAACTCGAGTTTTCTCTACTTATGGATATGAGCGACCATTAGTGAAACTCCTACGCCTCGAGACTGAGATTAGTTGCTCTTTGAAATAAGTTTTCCAGAAGGCTCCCTTTTTCCACCGAACCCACACTCTTTCTTTTTGTACAACTGTGTTCCCTTTCCTTCTAGCCAGTGCCTCTTCCAGGGTTTTTCTTATTTTTTTCATTTACTCAGAGGGTGGACTCTGCGCGGCGGGGGTCCATAAATTATTTTTAATTGAAAGTTATTTTGTATTCGCGGAAAGTTCTCATAACCATCGAAAACATTTATTATTTTTTTTCTTCGCAGTCGAGGTCCGCTGCCGGGTGGTTCATTTATTATTATTTTATATTATATTTTTCCGGGGCTGAAACTTTTTTTAATAAGAAAACAACACGTTTCGCTGTCGGCGAGAAAATTTGCAACATTGATTAGTTTTATTTATAAACGCTTATCCTATTTTTCGCGCTATTAATTTCGCGATAATCCACTGGATAATCGTTTATCTGAAATTTCTGAAGTGTATCGTCAAAAAAAAACACCAAATCTCCCACGAAGCTGGCGATGATTGATTTATTGTTTCGCTAGTGTTTAAATTAGTTAACGAAATATTTTTCTTTGATAACACAACGAAAAAAAAAATATTTTTTTGCATATACATATACTATCATCGCATTTAAAGGTCACGATATACATCGACGCCGTAATTTATCACAATTTTTTTCCGCACAGAAAATATTTGAAAATACAAATTAATATTTATTTTGTCGTCTCCGAGATCCGCAGATATCGTTTTGTACGTATTAAAAATGTGAGTCGGGCAAAAAATAATAATGACCATACTGTGACGTGTGCGGGCGAAAAATGTGCTTAATGATGTCGGTAGATCGAGGAGGCCGATAAACACGCAACGACCAGACAGACAGACTTACTTACCAACAGAGGAGTGTGTATGTACACGTGACCCTCCTTTCATACAATTTTCATGAGGTTAAAGTCTAACCACTAGACCACCCGAAAGACAGGGGGCGGACAATTCAATCCGGGCGACTTCTGTTGCAAAGAAGTGTCAAAAACAACGATTCCCTTTGAGAACGTCGTATTTTAATTCGTTGTTGGTCTTGTGTGAAATTTTCGCATTCCCGTCCGGAGCTTTGGCATATTGCAATTTCGCATGAAATTCGATTTCAGATTGAAAACTGTCAAACGAGAAAATAATGGATTGATCGAATTAGAACGTACGTCCGATATCTGAGAAATCAGTAAATTTCAAATACGTTTTCGTATATATATATAAAGTAATTTCATTGAGAGCATCCTTAATAGAGTCGAAATTGAAACCTCGACACAGGCAATGTTCGAACCGTCCAAGCGGGCGGCAAAAGTGCGGTGGTAATTGGCAATGCCTTAAGGGTGTGTGCCACCGATACTCAATTATGCACACGCCGATAAAAGCACCACCGTAATTAAATCCCGGCTTGGCTGAGTGCATTTTTACTTTGTGGTCTAGCATGCCGGCTGCCATTTCTTTCCTCGCGAAGATTCGTCGAAGATAGGGTGGATTTCGTGCGGCGAAATTTCGTATCGGTGTTTCGACTGTACGAAATTTTGTTCTCGTTTCGCTTTGAACAATTCGAAACGATAAATGATTCGGCTAAATAAAAAGAAGCAGCCGATTTCTGTGCTCTATTAATATTCCAGTGGCCATTAACAGAGGACCGGCTTTGTATTCGGACTCGGCAGGACGGAAAAATCAAAGACTCTCTTGTAAACGAAAATAAAATATATACTTTTTTTTTTACTTATAAATACGTAGTATACTGAAATCACGATAAGTACAGTCCCGTCGATCCGCCGTATTTGAATTGTAAAGTAACGACCTTTTTTGTGCGATCGGAATGAGAGAGAGTGTTTGTCCGGGGAGTATCGAAAATAGAAGGGTGTGTACAAAAAATAGGATACGAGGCAAAGGACACAGGGTGCTAATTAAAAGTTTCCTGTCTATATGTTTGCACATGAACTTTTGAGCCAGGGTTTCGGTTTATTTTTTAGACTCAAATTTAAAGAGAGAACGTGACGTTTTTTCTATTAAATTATCGAATATCATCTCACGGCTGTTCTTTTACAAATTCTTATTCAAACATACAAATGAACACAACCATAATCGCTTTAATAACAAATCGTATTTATCACGTGTATATTTAGTTTAAAGAACCCTTCGACCATCTTTAATAACATTACGTCTTCATATAAACGTATACGCGTCGTTGAAGGGTGGCACGAGTTTATGTATTCAAATACGCCCTTTCGGGTCGGTGAATGCAAAAAGTTTTCTTTGGCACGGTGGAAAGGAAAGGCAAGGGCAATCGGGGGTTTTATAATGAATCGAATGGCTGAATAGCACCTCGGCTATGTGGGGATGGAAGAATTCAGGGAAGAGGGCTTCCGAAGTTCGCATCGAAAAAATTCCTGGAGAGGTGAACAAGAGTCTACGAATCTCGGATTCGAATTTATATCCCCTCAGAATTCGAAAAGGATATTATATTTGGAACAAAAAGAAATGAAATATACTTGGGCCTCATATAACATGGTTTTATGGTTCGAAAAAACGTCGTGTAATACAAATCTATGTTATACGAGGTTTGAAGTTCAAACAAAATTTGGGTATTTATTCCAAAAAAAGTCGAAGTTGAGTAGTATCCCTTTTTTTGAATAAAAAAATACATAAAATACAAAATTACGTATTTAAATAAAATGCATTAAAGGTGCTTAAATTAAATTTCATAATGTGTTTAAAATTTCATGATATTTATAAATCCGCAAATTAGGTTTTTTAACAAATTTTGTGCATAGTTTTTACATGTGCGTATTATGAAAAGGTTATGTTTGACAGTTTTTACAAATCGTTTCCCCTTATTGTTAGATCGTTTTAATTTGCACATACTAATAGTTTGGATGATAAAAGGTGCTATAGGATAACATGTAAACCTAAAACTCGTAAAGATATGGTTAAAAATTCGTTTAAAAAATAATTCACGCACTTATAATGCATTTCGATTTATGCTAAAACGTAAATTTGTCAATAAATAATTTATGCATCTAACAATAAGTAAAATGTCTAAATAAATTCATCCCGATTTTTTTTTCTAAAACCGTGTCATAAAAAATGTGTTGTACAAAAATAGTTCACAATTAATTAACCGTGTTACATAAAGTTGTGTTTAATGCGAGTGTATCAAAAAAATTCATCTCAAATAAAAAAATTATAAAATTAATGCGATCGCCCATCAAAATCTTGTATAAAATTTTACAAAAGCACTATTATAATTCTAAAACGCACATTCACAAAAGCATGTAAATGTTACGATATAATAAATACAACGATAGGTGTTCGCGTGACGTGCATGCGCATATTATGCATGTTAAATTTTTGACGCCCCTTTAATGCAATTAGGGTGACGGCGTTGGCACTCACTCGTCGTATGTATTATGTTTTTCATATTGTATTATCTAACACATATATTTTGTATCAACCCCTTGTAAAACTCATTTCAGGATCCAGCCTAAAACCTTGTAATATATTAAAATAAATTTTTAATAATATAGCCACCATCCGACAAGATAATGATCGTTTATGATGATAGTGACGCTTATGTGCTCTGTAAAGGGTTGATACGTGGCTATGTGTTTATTTCGAGCCACCCCCGCAAAGGGAAATTGAAATTATTTTTACACATTACCGATGCTGATTTCCTACGGGGATATTATACGATATCGGGTCGTAAATTTCGCGCTTGTACGTTCCGCTCTTTGAGGGCGAAATCTATGATATCCGATAATGTGCAATGTTCAAATATTCATATTTTAAAATTGTTGAATTCGTTGAAAATCCTACAAAGCGCGCTGCACACAAAGGTAGCTAATTCGGTTCTTTTCCGACCGACGAAAGAGTATATCGCGTTTAATTCGAGATTCGTGTTATTTTCCCTTTTCATACACAAACATAAGCACGCACGTATATGCGGAAAAAATGCAAATAAAACTCAAAACGAATTCCGCTTTTCGCGTTTGCGACATCATCAAACCCGCCCTGAGCGCCCGATATGAAAACGTGTTCATTAGAATGAAACACATCCATATTTCATGTATTGTACACGTTTTATTCATTTTCGCCCTTTTGTGCTACCCTGGACCTTTTTGTCTCTTGCGAAAAAGTTTTTGCTGTCGGATAGCTGATTTGTCAATTTCGAAAAAGTGACGTAGTTCGTTATCCGGTGGTCGATTAGGAAATTTTATATTTATTTTATTTTATTATGTCAATATGATAAAAAAATAATTGAAATCATTTTAGAATGAAATTTTGCAATTGAATCCCTTCAAATATTTGTTATCAGTCCTAAACTGAATTTTCACATCAAATTGATGAATATACATCAAATAAATTCGGATATAGTGCGTAAACCGAAAATTCCATCATGTTTTAAACATATATAATACAAACATAAAGAATTATGAGTGTTATGAAATACTTTATAGTAACCGAGTTACAATATTTATAGCATTTTTATGCATTTTCCGTACACAGAGAGGGTTGGAACGTCAAAAGAGCCGAGCATAAAACATTCTATTTATGATTTTTTTACACCTGCCCCCATAGGAAAGAGTTAATTTCGGATACATTTTTTTGGGGGTCAAAAAAATTCAGGTCCCGTCGCATTCCGGGGACGATACATTCGTTCGTCACGTGTTTCGGTTCTCTATTTTCGCCATTTTCATACGAAAAAAAATACATATTTCGGAATGGGGTGATTTTGTGTGAAGGGGCACATATTGTATATAAAAGACCGCATTTGTCGTCGCTATATGTATAATATTCGTTTGACATATATAAAGGTCCTATCTGATACTCGAAATGATCTGATCGTGTAGGGTGAATCGTTTTTGAATTATGAAATTGAATTTCAAAAATTTTTACCGTTCATTGAATATTTTTTGAATATAAATTGTGATATTTGTGCAATGACGGTTGAAATCTTCCTACGTTCGTCGTATGCTGAATGATAAATTATGCAAAAAAAATTAACACGTCGAACCTTGATTATGAATAAAGTACTCGATTCTTGAATAACTTGAATTCATATTAATATTCATCATAAAAGTTTTGTGATTTAAAATTTAATGTCTGCCTCGTTTACGAAAACCATAATTATTTCGTTTCGTAAGTGCATAATCAAAATAAAATTGTAATAAACGACTCAGCATTCGAAAATTTACTTATTATAAATAATGATAAGTAAATTCTGTTCATATGACTAAATTTACATATTCTTAATAATCTATTGATAATAAAATAAATTCGGTCGAATCATAAACCTTTTGACGTTTCATATTTCACATCAGATATAGTGAAAGTGCATGCACAGAAAATGGCATAGTGCATTAACCTTATCAGAAATTTATTTGGTGCCACTTTGAGAAGCTTTCAATACACGAATCACCACAGTACACACTCCGATAATTTAATTTAATCGCTTTATTATTCACACGTATTGCAGAAAACCGAGTGGGACGACGAAGCGACAATTTTCGATACTTGGAAATTATACGATTTCCTCAAGCATTGTCACGACGAAGCGAAATCTCATAAATTTATTAACATCGTATCCAGAATCCATTTTCAAGAATAACAATAACACGCACGGCAACAACAACAAACGGCTTTATAACGAACTCCGTGCCTACACGCGCGTCAATCAAAAGCGGAAATCTTCATTAGGGCCCATAGAGGCTGTCAGTCAAAAGTAGGCTCCGATTGTCCAGGGCCGGACCCGAAAAGGCCCCGTTGCGGTCCTGTTTACTTTAATTACCGCCACGTTTGAGAACCACTCGAGAGGAACTCCTCCCGGTCCGTGAGTATGTGTCACTCATTTGTTGTGTCGGAGTGGTTTGAACCGCGGTTTTTGAGTTGGTGTAGTGGTCTCTTGACCTACTGGAGTACGGGTTGATCCGAAGAAAGGTGATCAATAGAATTTCAATCGTATGTCGACTTTCTAATCTATCGGAATAAGGGACCCTAAAATCAATCGATATTAATTGTTATACATATACGATCGATCGAGCGGGGAAAATGGGATTGTATAAAATAAGTTATGGCAAACATGTTAGTGCGTTATTTGGAGGTATACAGTTGATAAATTATTAAAGGCATTATTTTGATGATGTATTTGTCTGAATATGACGTATTGCATTTGCGCTAAATCATACGATTGGTGTTTGCGGACTTGGAACTTATTGAGTCATCGAAGCATCTATAAACAGGGATGTCAGTTGATCGGTATGAATGAATTGTCGGGTCGTTAAAGATTTTTTATTATAAAGATGATCTGTTCAGTGAAATCAAATGTGAATTTTTAAGAAGGGTATTGAAATTTTTAATGTTTAATGATTATGTATAATAATAATTTCGTGCGATCGATTTGTGATTAAATTTTGTTATAAATGAAATTTAATATACATATGTAATTAGATAAATATTAATAATTCTGAAATATCGATTATTTTTGGCGATCGCGTTGTCAACCCTGTTCACAAAGGGATCGTTTTACAACGTCACATGTTTGCTTTTTAATATTTCCTCAGTTCGAAATTTATCGTTTAATTCGAAATTAGAATTATACAATAAATTTTAAAACAACTTTTGCTTTTTAAAATCACATATGCTCCTGGTAATTCAGTCCGTAAATTGCATAACTCGAATATTTAAATCTGTAATTTTCTACTGTTCATCTCCAAGCATCTATTTCTACAATTAGATATGATTTTTTTTAGTTGAAAAAAAATCATTTTCATGAAAGTAACGAAATTTTTACATTTTTATCACAGCAACTGTGATTTTTTGAACAAATATTTTGATTTTGAGCTTTGAAGATCTCTATTCGATTTATTGATCTTTACGAAAAACATTTTAATCATTCAAAAATTTCAATGTTTCAATCGAATCTCAATCAACGGAACAAATGTATCAAAATACAAAAATTATGATCCGATTTTATGAGCGACCTCATTGTGTTCATAATTAAATCGATCAATCGTGGATAATCCGTTAATTAAAGTGAACCACCGCTTCTAGCAGGATCCATTATTCGAGAGATCACAGTCTCTACCATAACAAAGTTTGCACTCAAATTGAATTGATAAGATTGCCAACAACCCGTGCTTTGCCGGTTTTGAGGATAGCTTTGGGGACGACCGGCCTAGATCTAGGCCCAAGATTGCATTGTGTTGCACCGACCGTTGCTCGGTTCGGACATAAAGTTCTGTTTGTCAAGTGACCCTCCAGTTTCGCAAATTTCACTCTTTATCGTACGCATGGGTCGTTTGTAATCTGCTGATTTGCAATACAATAGGATGCATCGGTGTGAAATCCATTAATAAACATTTAAATAGACATAGTATAAAACGATTATAAAAATATCTGCCGGAAACAACTTAAGAAGCCCGATATTCAAAACCGCTCAGATATTTTTTTGCATAATTGGATTCTTAAACACGCCATTTTGGCAAAAAGTTTTCTTCGATCAGCTGTCCCTTAAGACAGTTTGACGGGTCGAGGACGAAGGACGGTCTCCTTGTATCCAGCCGAAGCCTCTTCCTGGCCTTTCGGCGGTTTTATCCAGATAAATAATAAAAAAAGGACAAGGAGGGTGGACAAAAACGGGAATGAAAGCAATTACTTGCCCGCTAATAGAACGCATCGTCATCGTGGGGCGCTTTTGTCGATTTGACAAAGCGCACCAATTAACTCGCCGTTTCTTCGTTTTCTATGCGATTATTCGGTGTCGAGTGTGTGTTTGGCTTTTCATTATACATTTAATATATATTTGGTCTGGATTTTGTTTGATATTTTCGACGTTGAGTGATGTTTGAAAAGAAAGCTTGATTTTTTGCAGTAGTAATTATCGTATTATACGTGCATACGATTACATTATCTCTTTTTATATTTTTTCAATATTTTTAAGTGTTCGCATCTATGCTATAAGATCTATTATATAATACAGGCCTGCATATTTACAATATATATTTTCAAGTTCAAATATTTAATAAGAGTTCTTAAACTGTTCAAATATTATTCGACTATGAATAATTAAAATATTTTTCAAACAATCCTACATATGATATTGTTTGTACGAATTTCAATTTTAATTGCGCTCGTTCGTTTTTATGGCAAATATTGATACAATTTTTTTTGTATGCTAGCAAATAAAACCGAATTCGTTTCGAAAAGAAAGCGAACGTATATAATATTAATAAAATAAGATGCTTCTGATTTTTCCCGACATTGACATTTCGACATAATTAGACGCTCTTCGTTATGCGTATTCTCTAGAACAATGGAATTTTATTACGAAACGACAAGAATCGCATCGTAAACGAATATAATGAATAATTGAAATGTCAGACGTATGAGCGAAAGAGAGAACCTAAATATTATGTATATTTGACTTTCCCATTCTGAGCTCTTTTTATGAGCCGAGTCCCACACTAAGCATATCAAAAGATTTGTTTCGAAAAAACAATATTAATCTTATTAGCTTTAGTTTCGAGTTTTTTTCTATTGTTTGATCAATAATACATTGAAATATTCAATTAATCCGTATTAAATAATTATTTTTCACATGCAAGATGCATAATCGTACTTCACGCATAAAAACACTCCCCCACGTTCGTGACAGACAACAATATAGCAAAACGAACGTACGAGGTAGGCTAACAAATGGTTGCACTGGGCATCTAAACATAAAATAAATATTATAATAGAACCTAGCATAAAAATCACCCCAACTGTCCGACCAGGGTTGGAATCGTCTTCTTTTGTGTAGTTTCGCGCATCGGTGTGTACGTTTTTTGTGTCTTGTCAATGGTATAAGGGTCGGTGCATTTTGCATTGTATTGCACATATTTCATGTGTGTGTATATGGTGAAAAAATGTGCGTTGCCAATTTGAAAAATGGATGTGTGTCCGCTTTTAGGGTTATACAACAATTACATCACACAAATTGTGCAGGTTCGTTCTGTCAAGCGTTCTCAAATGTTTCTATTTTTATTATAAAGTGTATATATGTCGCAGTCCATGTATATTATTAGCCCATGTATATTATTGACTCAATCTAACCATATCTAACCCAATACAAAACTTCGATCAATACAAATGAAATGGCAAAAAAAACTAATCCAACCTAATCTAACCCAAATCAATCCCCTACGATATATACTTATGACTGATCCAAATATACATGGACTAAAATAAATTTGGACTGCAATATATTATATACAATATAATAGCTAAATTTCATCTGTGGTAACTCTTACATTAAACTAAATTATTGTAGTGATGTTTATTAGAACAAGAGTGAACCATTCATATAATATTTCGGGTTTGATTTATCGAATCGAATCAAATTATTCTTTAATATAATATAATGAACACAATTTCATATTTTATTCCAAACAATTTTTTTCACATTCTCAAAAAAACTATCTATTAGTTAAATATAATATATATGGTAGATATCATCGTCGTATTCAATTAATTTTAATTTTACTACATGTATATGAAAAAATTTTGTCATACAATTGAAAATTAAGAAAAATTTTTCATACAGTAATTTAAAATCGTACCACATTGGTGCTTAATTATTGATTTTTCACATAAAATTGACTTTACAACGTCACATGAATAAAAAGAATATTACATATATAAAAAAAAAAGATTCAAATTTATATATTTCCGCAACCTTTGTACACCGCGAACCGCACACGTCCCCACAACGTCACGAGTAGAAAAATAGAATCATCACGATACAGAGTGATAGAAATGGACGAGACGCCGAAAAAAGAGACATATCTATACGCCGTTGCGGACGAAAAAACGAGGGTGAAAAACCACCCCATGACAAATGCTCCTCCGATATTTCGCCCGTCTTTTAAAAATGATTCTGGACGTTTCAATGGCGCATCGACAATAGTGCGCGCACGTGAAATTTGCACACACAATGGCGAATCTTCGCATGTCGAATGGGGAAAAATTAGACGGGTGCGAAATTTCCAATTCGTTTATTATGGCTTTTTTTTGTCTCGTATGGGATTTCGTCGTTTTTTCGGCGCTGGGGTGGTTTTTTCGACGAAAACGCGCGAGGGTTGAGCGAATCAAGATTGTGCGCGTCAATTAAGGCGTTTCGGATTTCGTATGTGATTTGATTATTTAACTGTGTCGCTAAAGTGTTGGGGTCGAGTTTATTCTATTATGTGTCAATTTATTTTATTTTTTTGAAAAAAAAAATCAATTTGATCGATGCTTTTTTGTTGTGACAATAAGCATTCGAATGTCAGTTATATTATATTACAAAATTCTATTGATTAGAATAATAATTTGAAATTTTATTTCAATTTAAACGGTAATGCATTTAAAATAATAATAATTGTACTTACTATATAATTTGATATCATTTTACAATGAAGTTACGATCCATCATATCGCATATCTTTGATCGTAAGTCGTTTATTAATTTGTATTGATAAGTCTGTAAAGTCATTCGAAATATTCTGAAAACTATATTGTTTATTTTCGTTGTCAATTTCGGGTATTCGTCAGAAGCCATATGCTTCAGAAAACCGTCAATCTAAACGGAGTCATAATTCGTTTATTTTTAAATGTCGAAATTGACTCTAAATGCCGAAACGATTATTTATACAAGACCAATTTAATGATAATCTAAAAATATAATGAATCGAATGAGTAATATTAATAGTCATATTTTTGCTTTCAGGTATTCCATTTGACTGATATTGGTTGGAAAACGGACGGAACAAGTGGTTCAACTTCGGTAAGCATAAACGTTTGTGTAATAACTTTTATAATTTATTGTTGAACAAAAAAAGGCTAGGAATATCAACGCATCATTAAGAGTCTAATTCTTAACGGGATAAAATAAAATATATCGATTGTTAATGAGATTTGAAACGAGCTTTATCGTAACAATAAAACGATGTTCGAATCGATTGTATACGAACAATATCAACAGGTACGAATGATTGGTCTTTGTGTAATAAAGGTTTATTTATTATCCATAACCCTTTACTGGGATTTTGAGACACTAATTTACAATAATTTTATGGATTAACGAAACTCGCTGTACGACTTTCTTGATAATAATGTATGATTAATCGCCCAAAAAAATAGATTATTTTTAAATCCTAGATTGAGAGATAAATCGTTGTTGTTTATGTAAAAAAAACTCGAATGCTAGTATCGTGAAATATATTCTTTAATAAGTTGTTGAAATTTTCGCGTATTTCATTTGAGAGTTTCGTAAATCGATTTTGTTTCCTATATTGAGGTTGATCCGATATTGCAATTATTCTTGCGGAAAAATCGCAATCGGAATATTTTTCGACATTTTTTTTCGATTTGATTGGAATTTCAAATCTCTCTTTTAATATTTACAACATAAATTAATATGTTTTGCTTTATAAATTTAATATACATTATTTAAAATGCTCTGATTTTCCATTAATATTCATTTAAATTTTTTTTCCGATTTACTAGAGATATAGTCAACTGCTTATTTGTAAATTACAAATAATAAGACCGATTATCAACCATGTAGATCTAAGATAAAACTCTAAAATTACCCGTGAAAGGATACGAAAGCAAAAATGATCTTAATTCGTGATAAAAATCCAATTTCGTGGTTTTCCTTATTTCTTGTAAGTAGATCATTACGTATAAAAACTTAATTGTCGTCAACCCAAAAAAGATCAGGAAAACGACGTGCGATAGTTCATAGAAAAACATCTACTATATAATTATGTACAATTCACAATGTTTGAATAGATTTTGTCACTATCACAATTTTTTTAACTACCTTACATACGACCAACGATAAATATTTATTTTTCGATGTTACATAAACGTTTCTACGTAACAAGAATCAACAGATAAATCAATCATCAACTTTAGAGTACTTACTATACAATCGAGAACAAAACTCATTAAATCCCCGTAGTCGATTATTTATAACCCATTGAGCGGCAGACAATATAAATATGCGCTTTTTTTGTCGCATTAATCTTTATGAAATCAGGCGGATTTTCATCGTTCAATTGAGTTTTCACAATGGAAATTGATTTTTTCGTCATTTGGATATTGAAAGTAAAACGTCCCCTCGACATTTTTTCAGGGGTGCAAACGGTAAATATTGACTGGAAAAGACGGGAATAGGATTGTGAAATCGCGAAATTCGACAGTACGATTTGTGCAGTACTTTTGTTGTTTGTTCAGTTTTTGAACGGTGCTCTTTTTCACGATTCAATCTATTTCGTATACAAATAGTAATTTTTTTGCGATAGTATTCAGATTCGGAGTGTTTTTTTTTTATAAATTTGAATTTTGATTGTTTTTCCGATTGTTTTTAGATACGAAACACTATAAAATACTATTCACATTTTTCATCGAAACGAAAATAATTCGCTTTGGATAGTCAATCGGGAATTCCCGTAATCATTATCCTTTTACAACTAATAGACCTGACCCTCGATCCCCATAGTCGTTATATCCCATCCTTCACCCGTACACCGAAGACAGTGTGAGGAAATGGTGGAAAAGGTAGCCGCAGCGGAGGATATGGAATTTTCTATACGTACGAAAGCTTGGAAAGGGTTCGCATTAAAAAGCGAAAAGCTCGAAACGTTCCACCGAGTCAGCTGAAACGGCTCTAAAACTCAAATAAAATTGCATATTATGCGAGGGTTTTAATTGTGGAAACTGAGAAATTCGCCAAATTGAATAAAATCGTTCCCTCTCACTCGTTCTCCCTAAGCTATCTCATCCCTTTGGTCCTTTCTCGGTGAGTTATTATTTTTTATGACGGTTTGCGTTCGCACAGTACAGCGAACTTTCGTTTTCGCCCGCTAATTAATTGTTAGGGAGCGAGATTGATATATTTGACTCGAAATCCAATTAAATAACGTCAAATTCGATAAATTAATTGACCGCTGAATCACTCATTAATTTCTGATATTGATATACCGTCAATTGCTGCATCTAATCGAACGACACCCACGACAAATCAATACATTCAATAAAAATACATTGAAAGTTGCGGCCGAAAAAACAGTTCGGCTTGAAATGGGAAAGCAAACATACTGACCGCTGGTTTTTTGCGGCCCACGCGTGAGAAAAATTCTGCGACGCACATTAGAGCTCGATGGTGCTCAAGAGGTTAACACTTCCAATTTTTCAACCTCGCGGTACATCGATATGAAAATAAAATCAATATAAGATTCTCACTTGTGTTAAACAAAGCAATCGGAAATTTTATAAATTTGATCCTATAAAACTGTTTGTCTTTATTTAAAAACGTTTACGTTCAATTTACTTAATAGACTTAGAAAAGATTACGATTTATTCAAAAACAACGTTTACATAATACTTTACCAGCCGAAACGCAAAACTATTGATTTTAAGCCTCGTCGGCAACAACGACCTTCGTTCGTAAGCAAACCTTCTGTCGTCGTTCCGAAGCATTTCACACCTCTTGCTGCGAATTCGAAAACAATTCGTTTCAATTAAAGTTAATTAAGCTCAGCGGCTCTAGTTGCACTCGAATTTGGTCCGCCCACTTGGCAACCCTCGTTTCAGGATCCTGCCTTCATATCCTTCAGCATCTTGAGCGAAGGCTCACGCACGAACAAATAGATTTAACACTTGTCTCAAAAACTGACATTAATATTCCGACTCACGTGCCTGGTAGCTCGCTTTTCTACCCCACATCTTCGTCTGTAGAGGCTCGTTCTTCGGAGCTTTCAGAGGGGTCGTACCCATGGCATGTTAATTAAAATGTTGGTATTTATTTGGTGCGGAGTGCAGACGACGTAAAAAGTTTCCTCAAACAAAAGGCAGTAGCCGTATTCGATGAAATATTGAAGTTAGTGGGAAATTTTCGCTGTTCGGAAGTCGCTTAAATGATTTTTAATTTAGTGAGGTATTTTCGAGATAATTTTAAAAATATTGGGCAAGTTTGTTGTTCGTTTTCGTGATGGTTAAAGATGGGATCGATTTTCTGGTTCGAATGAATAGAAGTAGCTGTTATCGTTTCACCGTCTTTTTTCTTCAGAAAGTGATTAAAATTTAAAGAGGGTTTCGTATTACTTTTGAACATAAAAATAATATATGTATATTTTTTAATGAGGTTTTTTAAAATAAATACGCTTTACACACAAGAATATTTTGCATATCATACGATAATTTTTCGTTTGTAATACATATGTACATTGGAATAATCACATTTTTTTGATCGTATATATTTTTAATGATCTTAGTTTTTTATGCAAAATTTAAAATAGCAAATATTTATGATGATAAATAATATTCCTTATTCGTACAATTATTTTGAATGAGTTTAGTTAAAAAAACTTAAAATATTTTTGACATACTGCAAAAATGAATTCAAAATTTATTCCCCATTTTCCGGATATCAAAATTTCACGCAATAGCTTATGAAAAAAGCTCATAAGTACATTAACAATCAT
The DNA here is from genome assembly GCA_028571205.2 of Hydropsyche betteni. Classification (NCBI taxonomy): domain Eukaryota; kingdom Metazoa; phylum Arthropoda; class Insecta; order Trichoptera; family Hydropsychidae; genus Hydropsyche; species Hydropsyche betteni. Next base: position 1,585,303 of record JAOXNN020000033.1, on the reverse strand, counting down.
GCTAAAGCTCGTACTATCATTCAATGCAACTTCATCCGCGAGAAAAACTCCAGTCCTTACATCAATAATTATTTCCAATATTAAATATTCACAAAGTCCCGCCAACTTTCCCGGACACGCCGTAAAAATAATTTTTTCCCCCGAATTCTTCCCTTCATCGAATATACGTAAAAGTTGAAATGTTTGCGCGACACGACCGGCGAGCAAATTCGATTCGATCGCGTCCGTGCATAAACATAATTCCGGCATTAATATTCAGATAGACACGAGAGACAGACAGAAGACGGAGGCTCAACGTCTCTCTTTCCCCCGTCTCGCATGTGCGTGAAGAACGGGCGAAAGAGACAGAGGACAAAAGTGAGGCCGACGCAGAGTAGGCGGGTAACGAGCCAATTATTCACTCGTGCATTTTGCTTTTTTAACAATTTGCGCTCGCTCTCCTTATCGGAGTGGGCTTGTTAATGTCTTAACGGGGAAGGGAAGCGAAAGGGAGAAATCCGCTCAAGTGTGGGTGGTGGGCGGTTTCAGGGGTCACCTTTGAGGACACTCGAAATCTTCGTAGGTTTTTATTTTGATTGATCGAATTTTCGAATGTATGATTCGATCGTATTGTCAAAATCAACTAATATGAAATAGTATTTGGGCTTCGTATAATAATACAGTTGCTTAGTTCCACAAAAATGTCGTTTAATACAAATCCGTGTTGTACGAGATTTGAAGTTCATTCAAAATTAGGGTTTTCGAAACAAAAAAATATTCAATTTTTTAGTTTTTTTCGAGAAAACATACTTGTACATATTTATATAAAAAACAGTAGGTCTTAATCATCATCATTATCATTTATAATTCAATATATTCGATTATTTTTCATACGACGAATAAATATGAATAATATATTTGTGATGATGAAATCCATAGGTGTGCAAATCGAACATATTAATTAATGGTGATCTTTTACTTTGGGTGCGTAAATTTGCGGTTTAACGGATAAAAATGCATTAAATGTGCTTAAATTAATTTTTTTAACAAGTTTTATGCATAATTTATGTATTATAAGTACACAAATTAGGTTTCTTAACGAATTTTGTTGTATGGTGTAGGGAGGTTATGTTTGACAGTTCTTATAAATTATTTTTTTAAGAAAAATAATTATTTACGCACACATGAATTACGCATAAAATTCGTTAAAAATCTCAATTTAAGCACTTATAATGCATTTTTATTCATTTAAAATGAAAGTTTGTCAATAAATAATTTATGCATCTAAGGATTACCAAATTAATTTTTAATTATTTTTTTGCCTAAAACCGTCTTATATAAAAGGTGTTGTTGTTCAACAATGGATCTCAATTCATTAACAGTGTTATATCAAAATCATGTTATGTAAAACCGTGTTACACGAGTGTATTAAATTTTTAAAAGCTTATAAATGGATAAGCAATAAAGCTCAACACAACAAACGGAGCTTTTTGAAATCATTGCCGCTGTTATTGCGTAATCCGTTCTTCAAAGCATCCAATTTTATTACCGAGCCTCGTTCGGTATAGAGTCCATTAAAATCGATCATAATTGATATTTGGTTTCGAAACGCACGGTGAATATGGGCGCCGCTCGATTCGAAACGGCGTTAAAAGCTCGTCCGATTCCCCACTATTTATATCGAGAAATATTCATATTTGAGGGGCTCGACAGTAAATAATGGTAAGCGCCAAAATTATAAAATTGAGTTTTTTTTATTTACTACAAAAATAAGTACGTTTAATATAGAAATCCCCTGTATATAATCACGGATATCTGTGTGTATGTCTGTTCGTCTATTGGTTCGAATAACGCTCGCGACTTTATTTTAATATGGTCTTTATGCGTATACAATTAACGTTTATAATATGATGCTTATTACTTTACGACATATGCATATATATCGTAATGGTGACAATAACAAATGAACTGATTTTATTAATTAAATATTAAATATTCAAATCGAGTACGGGCATCAGGCAGCTGATGTTACTACTAGGTTTGCTATTTCAATTTAGCCTGTATGCCTATTAAAATAACGGCTATAATCTCTATTTACATCATTTTCGAGCTCCAAATTTAGTCTTTATGGTCATTATAATAACGGGTATAATCTTATCCTATAATCTTATATTCTAGAGACATTTCGCAAGGGCACGGTTATAAAATAATTTTGCATAAATATATTTTATTTTATAGTATGGTAATCAATTCACAGTCGATGTTATTAACATCAGGCCTGTATACTATTTAATAAATAATTCCACATTCCCTGAAAAAATTACAGTATTGTGCCGGTAGTGTTATTTGCATTTAAATGCATATTAACTGTTTTTCTCAATATCTTCAAAAGCGACAAACGTCGCTTACCATTATTTACTGCCGAGCCCCTCATTTGAGAAAATTCAAAAAAAAAAAATCATCATCGTTTCGATCAGCAACAGACAAACCGCACCCCCGACACAGAGCCTTCGCTAAACTCGAACCTTTTCGAAACTACACGTGCGATATCCATCAGAGGACACGGGTGCGACTTCTATCAATGCCCGCCGACGTTTTACGACATCTCGAACGGGAAGTCGTCAAACCCTGGCCGCCCTTCGCCACCCCTTTGTCAATTTAATAGTTAATGAGCCGGAGCCGGAGAGGCGCCCATTGATTAGACACCCAGCCACTGCCAACTCATTATCGATAAGATCGGACCCGAGGAAATGAAGGATCTCGTCTCGTCTGCAGCCGGAGCGAAGGTGGGCTTTCCTCGTTTGCATTCCGCCCTTGGAGAAAAAAACGGCAGATTGGTATCGGGCCCTTCTTCCTTCCTCTCGAATTTTATCTCGCCAGTTAATTATAACGCTGCCGGGTTAGGCGGGGTTCGATTTTTTACGCCCGCTCTATATTATTTTTTACGATTCTGCAGCAAGAGCGAACGAATGTTTGAAATTAAACGGGCGTCGTTTAGATAAGTTTCGAGGGTGTAAATTTCGGTTTGTTATGCGCGATTTTGCAATATATATGGCTTTTTGATAAAATGTTTGCGTTTTCGTTCGTGTCGTTAATTGAAGTGTGTATTTATGCGCCGCTCGCATACTGCGACTCAAAGTGCGAATGTAATGGCTGTACTTAACGTAATAGCGCTTAATGACTTCTTGCTAGATATACCTGTACATCATTCTAATTATCTTCGTGCACAAAGATATGTATTTTTTTTTTTCAAAGAAGAACTTGAATTTCATTAAACGTTTTGAAAATTTCGCTCTGCAAACGACACACAAACAAATACCGAGAGACAGCCGAGGATGGATAAGGTGTTGCTTGATAACAATAAAGGACAGTCCCGGGAAAGTTTGGGGCAACCACCGTTTGACGGGGGAACGAGAACCATCAGATATTCTCGGCTCGACTGTTATGGGGTTGCACTCGCGGTTATCTTAACGGGTGGGCAAAACGGGGCCGAAAGGACATGGGGCGTTGTTGGGGCTCTTAGCTGGTTATCTGCTTAATAGCGTGACGATTATCCTTTTGAAATATTACAACGCCGTTAAACAGTCGACGTTCTTTCGTTGCCGGCTCTCCGTCAAAAATTTTTTTGAAAGGATCGCGGTTTAATTCCGAAAGTTTCTCGCTCTCTAAGTCGTGCTTATTTTTTCGTGTTGTGTCCCTCTTGCCACTTTCGTTCTTGACTATGGCATTTCTGTGGCAGCCTGCAGCACGCGTGTAATATTTTATTTGCATTTTTATCTGGCTGGTAGATCGTTAACGTCTATCCGGTGCGGCGAGTGGCCCGAAGCCCGATCTTCCGATCTCACTTTTATCCTCGTCTCGTATCTTTTTTTTCCACTCGATTCAGTATTTCGGTGCGTATAATGGTGGTGTTTGAGGGCCACAGAATCAAAACACACCAATCCTATCATTAGCCGAAAATTATATGTTTATTGGTATTATGTTCGATAAATGATCGTTGCGTCCATACAAACTTTTATGTTTCGTCGAAATTATTACAGAATCAATTATTAACGATCTCATAATTGAATTCGAGTGAAATAATATCAATAATTTTCGTCGATTTAGTAAAGGCGATGTTTGTGAGTTTTTGTTTCGAATCCAAAGTATATTCTTTTTGTCGATTCACAATCTCAGCGTTTGACCGCGTTCATTTGTATAATAGACCCGGGCCTATCTGTGAAAGGCTATCTCCAAAGTTGTGCTCCAATACGTATAGTACTAATATAATGGTAATTTGACACTCCCACCCATATATCTATTTGTTTTTTTTTTCCTAGTGATTTTATTATATTTGCGTCCGAGCGATACGTTGAATCGCCTTGCGCAAGATTGATAGATATTATCGAGTGGCGGTTTAGAAAAAAGTAGACGTCGAGAGTTCGTTAAGAGAGTGAATTTGTAGCCGCACAATTTACATAATGATCAAAGCCTGAAATCTCGAAAGGTCGAAATTGACTTTCGTCAGCGTTAGAAATTTTGTCAGATCCGATAATGCCGCGGTTAATATGATTGTGGATGAATTTATGATTAAGCGGTTATTCGATTAAATTCGTTCTGACACTTTTGAATTGATATCAAACGATAAGAGGAATTGATTTTGTTTATTCGTCGATCATGCAACAACCCATGTGAATTCTAACAGTCTGAATATGGCGGAATCTGATCGGTGCATATTGTGTCCTTAAATTTAATGACGCACAAACGTTCTATGAATCTCACTGAACCGTCAATACTGTACGTGACAAATGTATGCACAAATTATCGTATTAAAATCAAGCCGTACAATTGCAGCAATAGTTGTATGGAATGCATTCGCAACAAAGCCATTCGTCAAATTATCCATTTGTTTAAATTCGAATCTCGTACATGGCCTTTGTGCGATGGACGTCCAGCGCGAACAATCGACGAAATATTTTATTGAATGTGCGAATTTTTATATATATTGGGAGTCTAAAACTTATTTTTTCAGAAGGTTCAACAAAAGAACGGAAGATTTTAAATATGTATAACATTGATTTGCCACGCGGCCGCCGTATCATAAATTTCGTGAAGATGTGTGCACCCTAACCGTTTTATTTCGTGTTTTATTCTTTTTATAACACATATTTTATTTTTTATTTTTTTTGTTAAGCCAGCATCCAACGGGTCCAGTTTAATATCCTCCCGCTGGGAATTAATCATCCGAGTAGACAGTGAAACCGAACCTTTTTTTTTCGGGCGTCGACGGGTAAAATTTCCGTCGAAATTAATTTATGTATTTGACTTCGGATTCTTTGGAGAAATTGTTTTGCGCGATTATTTCAATTCAATTTCATTTATGGTTTTCGTCATTCGAAACGATTACTAATTTTGACGTATATTTTTCAAATATTTCGAATCATTCTTTATATGATTTTGCTGTGAAAGTTATAGGTATATTGAAAGTAATGTAATATACTATACCTAGTTTCAACGGTTAACTTATACTTTATTGCCGTGACAAGTAAAGTTAATAGTCTCAATATTTCAGTAGTAATATTTTCTATTTTATGCGAAAATAAGAAAAATGAAACGTACAAGAGCAGAATCGAATATTGCTCTTACTTCATACTATTTTCAGTTAAATATATATTTTATATATAAAAAGAATCGTACGTCGCGACACGTTTCCGAATCAATTTACAAACTAACACATTTTACAATTTATGAATCTCGCGCAATGCATTTCGATGCACATCTGAATGCAAAAACCGCAAATAGGACCGAGGCGAGATAATAAAATGCATTTTCTCATCGGTTCTTTTGTCGAAAAGGTCCAATGGGCGGTCCACCAGTCACTATGGGCGTTCCTTCAACAAATCACCGGAAAAGACATCAAAGCGCACATGGCATGCGCAAACGCATCACTTTGCTCAAAAACGACAAGAAAAAATGTCTTCTGTACACCGAAAAAAAAAAATTACGCAAACCGATAGACTTTCAAATAAACTCAGCAACGTGCATAAAGCCATTTCTAAATCCAATTGTTGATCGTCTGCAGAAAAAGCGGGTTAGCACATGTTTGCGGTGCCATTTCGGCTTCCGAAATCCCAGTCCCGTTTTGAAGTCTGTGCAGAAATGTCCCGCAGAATGGAATCTGTGCTAATGACGCCACACAACAGTCCCGCTTTATGTCCCGTCCTTACACGTGTACCTATGCACATGTGTCCATACGTTTGGATGTACGCAGGGTTTATATGTGCAAAGTCCCGCAATTACCATAAACGACGCTCTCATGGTACGTTGTTCAATTCCGCAAAACGGCTTGTTAATACACACGCTTTAGAGCTTTTTTGTTAACGAGCGCATTTCGGCGGAAAAAATGTTAACGCCGTTTAATTCGCAAATTAGGGGGCGCGAGTTGCGTCATATTTGCATTTAAGGTTCTTGCGATTTTGTTGAATAATGTTTTTTTTTGTTGTCTTCTATTAGTTTCCAACTTTTATGAAAGTTATCCTGCTTGTGACGTAGATGATTCCGAGTATAGCAAATATTTATAATGTGTCAAATATTTATATATGAATAACGGAAATAAATAGGCGCATTAGGGCCATTTTTAAGATTTTGAGATCCAACGGTTTTTGTCAAGAAATTACCATACAACCGATACAAATTCGTCGTTAACAATGTACTATTAAAAACCGATTTTGGGGGCATCGATCATATTAAAAAATATGGGTGTTAGTATATAAAATTTATTTCTGACATAAAATCGATTTTCGATTTCTTGACAATTAAGCCCTTTTTTATTTCCGGTATTCATTTTACGATTGACTTTATTCATATATCGCACTAATTACAACATACAATTTTGATCGTGACCATTTATATTTTTCCTCAAATCGGGACATTTCCTAATTTTAGGTACTAGTATGTATTATATTTATATTAAAAAAGCATGTTTTTTTTTCAATTTATTGATAAAAACAGGAACAAACACGTGAAAATAAAAAAAAAATGCTCTTATATTCATTAATATGCTTTTCTGAAGAATAAATTGATATTGATTTTAAGTAAGAATAAAATTAACTTTGATAACTAACATTTTTTTAATTACAAGAACTGCGACTTGCAATTTTTTTGAAAATGGTACATTTTGACATCCCAAAACTGTATTTGAGAATAACGGGAAAGACTTCCTATAAACAGGACGTTCCCATTCAAAACAGGACGTATAGTCAAACTTGAACCTAATAATAAAAATAAAATCGACCTAATCGCATAGTATGAAAATTTTATAATATCAAACACTCCACTTTGCGTACGACGAAAACAACAGAAAAGGTAACCAACACAAAATTCCATAATGCGCGCGGGCGCTTAAATATACACATCAACATACATCATCCACAAATTTTCACTATATCGGAAATTCTGCCCGCAACGAATCAACGCTTTACTAGGCACCCTATTTCATCTATTACTCCCACACATTCCGATTCAAAGCCGGGACAGACGTCAGCCTCCCCATCTGCGGCACCGTGTCGAACTCCGAAAGAAAGAACAATCCGACAAATCCGTACTCCACGGTACCTTTCGGTGCGTTTTGTCCGAAAACGCGTGAATATTTGATGCGTGTCGTATCGATCCGTCTCACCCGTATGCCTCTCGCATTACACAACTTCGCTCTCACAATAACACACCTAATATGTTACATGTGTTATTCGAGTGTGTTAATGTCCGTGTGCGTGCGCGGGCACAAAGGAGCCGAATCTGCGTCGACAAAAGGCCGTTTCGGGGTGCAAAAATCCATTTTGGAAATTGGTCACGATCGATCCGACGCCCCTGCAGATGTATGCCCGATTTCGACGGACCGCCGATGACGGATTTCGGATGTGGATGATGCGAGGTTCGTTGTTTTTTGTCCGGCCGTGTGTCGTGTGTCGGAAGCAATTTTCGGAATTGGCCGCGATCGATTCGGTGCCGTATCTGCTCTCGGATAAATGTCGGTGTTTTGATGTTTTCCGGCGGTCTGTTGCCAAAAATTTGTTTCGTGTGGATTTTTGCGAGGTTCGATTCGATACGGACACAATGTTGGTTTGATGTGTTTTATAAGAATAATCCGTGTACACCCGAAACGTTTTTTATACGGTTCCGTAATAAAACGGTTCAAAGGAAAAGAACCGATTATTTTTTTATAAAAATAATCGCATGATAATAAAATGCATTGTTATACCACAATGGTAAAATCCGGATCAGGCCAGTATACGATTATAGTTATCAAATAAAATTTTCGATTTTTTTGGATGATTTTACATAAACAAAATTTTTCCAAATTACACATTCTCGGTATATTTGGATGGAAGTTTCATTTAAATATACTGATAAAATTTATTTCAAATTTTTATATGGTCGATATACATTTTTTACACGATATTCTCTGAAATGTGTTTCCAGTGTAAAAGAGTTGTATGCATATTATATTTCTAAAATATTTTTAACAATTTAAATTATGTCACATTAATAATATTTTCTTTATGAAATTCGATATATAAAAAAAAACAAAATTTATTCAGTCTTTAATTTTCTTTTACTTTCTATCAACAACCCGCTTGACATTTAAGATCTACACTAAACACTAAAAATAGAAATTATTTATTATCCAATAAACCCATCCGTAATTAATAGACAAACATACGAAATCCCACAAGTATCATATGGTACATGAAAATTTAAATTTTGTAATCATCTAACATCTTACGGAACGCGATATGTATAGTGACGTGTTAAAGAGACGACAGCGATATTATGACCTTTCGCTGCAGTGGAATGCAGATGCATAATAACACACTAACTGGCAGTTAAAAACCAGTCAAAAAGTATACTGTACGAAATATATTTATAAACATAAATACATTTTAATACAAGTGTCGGTCATTCAAAAGTTCGCCTAATCGTGTACGAGTCACGCATTTTCCGGTCACGTTCGACTCTTCAATACTAGTAGATACATACTGTTAGTCTCATATAAAGAAAACAGGTGTCTTTGAACTTTACGAATATATTATGGTATGCGATGCTTTACGGTTTTCAATTATCGAATGCATATTTATCGATTTATAATAACGAAAAAAAAAGAAATCGGAATATTTATGAAGCAATTGCGATTCTCTTTCCGAATCACTCCTGTGCGGTTCAATACGTTAATGTTTTATTGTTGGTATCGTATGTATAATACTTTATGAAATATAAGTTTTTTATCTTTATTGCAAAATTGCGCAAACAATTTTGATATATTTATAAGAACCATAAAAGTTTATAGCGATTTAATATATTAAAAATATTATAGAATAAAATAAAATCGTAAACTTTCGAATAGTTTATTATACAGAGTGGTCTAAAGGTCTAAGTAAACCTTAAAGAGTTTATAGGTCATGGTTATTTAGAATTTTTTTACAAATATCTCTGTTTCGTTTGACGTATCAAACATATAAATATCTAACCGATTTTCAAAACTAGGGTACAAATAACAACTCAAAAACTATGATACTTTGGGCAAACAATAAGGTATGTTTGGTTCAAAATGTTCCAAATAACATGGGATTATCTCAGACCATTGGACCACTCGATATACGCAAATTTACATACAGTCAAAAAATACAGAACAAACCAAAAAAACGACCCAATACACTCATACATTAAAAAAATTGAGAGCTCAGAATAAAATAATGGTAAGTGCCAAAATTATAAAATTGAGTTTTTTTTATTTACTACAAAAATTGGTACGTACACTACAGAAATTAATAAATACTTCCACATTTTTTCAAAAGATGACAGTACAAAGTCGGGTTACTCCTAGTGTTATTTGCATTTGAACTGTTTTTCTTAATATCTCCAAAAGGGACAAACGTCGCTTACCATTATTTACTGCCGAGCCCCTCAATTGTCTCAACACAAACAACGACTCATTACCGCCCCATTAGAACCGTTTTATTTATACGACACTGATTGCCGCCATCACACACGGTCCTCTCCGGGATCCGGCGAAATCAATTACGACGCAATAACACGAGCAATTAAAAGTCAAAACAGGGCTGCGACCATAAATCATCGGGACAAACGGTGCCCTGGCCGGCCGGGGGTCACATTATCTTGTCGATGGTCCGCTTCGGGGCCCGCCGCATATAAATCACCGAAGGGCTACAAATCTTGGCCCGTTTCTTGCCGCGTTTAGGGTCAACCTGAAACTGGTCGGGGATCATAGTGGACTAGCTGTGGATGAGGTGGATGGGTCGGTTTTGGGTTTTTCTATGTGTTTTTTTTTTTGTGTTGATCGATAGGTCTTAATGCGACGTTTGTATAATTGAATGGGTGATGTTGGAATTGTCGATTGTTGAACGGTCGTGTGTGTCTAATGTCAGTGTCGTGTGATGATAATTTTGATAATCGATAGTTAATTTGTTGAAGGTTTAAATATATATGTCATAGTAGATCTATAATCGTAGGATGTACATAGTCGTTGATCGGTGGATTTGTATTCGTTTATTTAGATATTCATGTATTTTCACTAGGAATCTACAATTAATCCTCTTCAGAAATAACACAGTTCAAGCAAGAAGAATCGCTTATTTTTTTACACGGTTTTTTGATTTTAACGAGGTGTAAAAATGATAAAAACATTTATTATTTTGTCACAATAGTAGGATTTGGTGCAGACCAGAATATTATTGTAATTATATGTAAGTAATTATAGGTATTATATAAAAAAATTCGATGTTTTTTAATGATTTTATATGACGAATTTTTTTCGCATAATACATACATTTTTTTATAGAATATATTTGGATGGAAACTCTATTTAAATATACTGATAGAATTTATCTCTAATTTTCATATGATCACCATACATTTTTTACATCATAGTCTCTGAAACGTATCCTCCGTGTAAAAATATTATTCAATAATTTTCCGTTAACCCTAATTCTTCCACTGACTTTTATAATGTAACAATACATCTGGTTTGGAAAAATCTCAATTTATTTAGATATTATACTATAATATTTTAATTTCGTAAAAAAATAAATAAATAATAATTGGAAATTTTATCTTACTGTATATACAAAACAAATCCTGATAAATCAAGGATGAAATAATTATCCGGGAAATAAATATGAGAATCTATTTATAATACATACGACAAATATATAAATCTCATTACATTTTTCGCAATGTGATTAATCGTTAAATCTGAAATATCCGACATTATTATATTTATAAATAGAAATTTTGTACGAAAACGATCAATATTTGAAATATAAAGAATGAACTATTGGTAGTTGGTCCATTTTGGATTCTTGCACCATTGTTCTGGGGTGGGTCGCCGCCTTTGAAATTGGAAGGTGAAAATTAAGACGAATGGCGGTCCGCAACTGTGATTACGCATTCAGAAAGCGTCGTGTATGTGCGAGAGTGTTAAATTGTGGCCTCACTGTAGGCCTAACGTGTACGGCAATGTTCATGCTAGTCTTAGACGTAGGTAAAATGGTAATTTTGCCATTATCGTTTATATAGAGTACACCCAAATTGTTTTCGTTTCGTTGAGATCGGCATTTTTAATTTTTAGTACAATTTGTAACAAAAAAATCTGATTACATTCAATCTTTATTTTAGATTATGATTCATCAGTCCTAGATTATTTGTGTATATCTAGATCCTTAAAAGTTATAGATGAATTAGTACCAAAATAGATTAGAATACACCTGGGCCTCGTATAACACGGTCATATGGTTCCACAAAAACGTCGTGTAATACAAATCCGTGTTATAGAAGGTTTGAAGTTCATACAAAATTAGGGTTCGCGTTCCAAAAAAAAAAAAACATAGATAGTTTATATGAATATACTGTATTTTTTTAAATAAACAAATATAAATTTAAATATTTATTGAAAAAAACTTTAATAATATAATATAGTATTCATTCATCATCGCTATCACTTAGAATTCTATATGTTT
>JAOXNN020000033.1:1533464-1556589 GCA_028571205.2 Hydropsyche betteni | reverse complement strand
GGCTTTTAATTCTGGTTTTTATTTCGAAAAAACGATCGTCGATCATTTTAAAGTCGCGAGCGTCATTCTGACAGACACACAGACACACAGACAGAAATCCACTATTATATATAGGGGATACATCAGGATCGATACCAGCATAGCCTGAAATTCAATTTAAAAACCGGCTCCCTACAGATTTTTAACGTTTCGCGCATAAATTGCTTTCCCTAGTTTATAGTTTTTTATTGGCCCTAGACCCTAGAGGTAGGCAACCCCATCAAATTGACAGGCGATAGACTTAGGCAAATGAGCGAAAGAGCCCACCCGCAACAGCCGACGCTCCCGCACAGTTTTCCGCCCACAGCCACCCCCCGATTTCCACCCTTTTCCGATACGGCCGGAAAATTCCCCCGAGACGGTGATTACCCGGTAAACCGCTAATTCCGCCGGAGCGGAAATCGAACCGGTCCGAAAGAGGAGCGCTGTTTTTTCGGGCCGTTTTCGGTTTTGGGCGTCTGCGGGAATTTCGGGTTTCGGCTCCGATTGTTCCCGACGATGGTCGGGGCTCGAAAGTTTCCGTGTTGCGGGGGGTTTTTGATTATGTTTTGGTCGGTTTGTTTAATTGTTATGTCTTTTTTGTCGGGGGATTTTCGTGCGGTTTCTTGTTTCGGTTAATTTTTCGCGTGCGTCCGCAACGAAAACAATTCGGTTATGAATTTGAGCGGTTTCCCAATTTTGTGGAGCGTGAAATTTAACGATATGCATGTGCGAAATTGTACAAAAGACTTGTGAAATATTTTAATTTTCTGCGACATTCCGTTATTGCCAAAAACATAAAATTGAAACGATTTTCGTATGCGGAATTATATTTTTTACGCAGAATGATTTCTCATAATATATATATAAATTTTTCAAATACATTTTATATTCTGGATTTTAATTTATAACGAAAATAATATCAACTTCGTACCAAAATGGTAATTATTGGTTTTGGAAAAGTCCCAGAAACTTCTCGGTATCTTTATCGGGCCCTATATCATGTATACGGAATATAGTAAAATCAACACTATAAACCGACACTGAACATTCAACAAACTTTCCTTCACTTCTACGCTACACAAGATGACCTAAAAAAAGAAGGTGTTTTTAAACTCATCATGTTTAAGATAACAAAACGTCGAGTAACGATCAGAAGCTAACGAAACGCTCTAAACAAAGCGTTCATAAACGAAACGATGTATACACCTTTACTAAGAAAACGAAACTTACGATATATTGCTCACTTTGTTTGTACCACCCTGTAGTGTATAAATTTAGAGGTTCTTAAACGTCAGTTTTCACTATTACATCCGTTAGAATAGGTATTAAAATTTATATTCCCATGAATGAGTTATATTAAATATAAATTCTATTTTCTGTATTGGTTTATGGAAAATTTGAAATATTAAACTATGCAGTGAAAATGTATATAATTTCGAGTGGAATTCCGCGTTTATTAATAGAAAAGAAACAAGTTCTCGTTTTACACAAGAAATCAATTTGGGAAAAGAAAACAAAATGGGGAAAAGTTTCTGGGCGCGGCGACAGGATAAATATTTGGATTGCACGGACGGTTTGAGGAGCACTGCTGTTTCTATACGTTTATAATTTCTATACACAATTATAATTATTATTTTTAAAAATAAACATTAAATTTGATTTAATTTCACATGGTATTCGGATGGAGCTTTGCACCCCATGTCTTAAATTGAAAATCAGATCACACCATCGGGTTTTTATGTAATATTTATGCAAACATCGAAGAAAAATGACTCAGGTGTATTTTTTTTCATCTAAACCTATTCTGTACTTTATACTTATATATAAATTTCGATCCGATTCCCCTTTTGTTGCTCACTTATATAATATAGCGACTTGTTGGCACCCCATATACGTCTCTTATACGAACGGAAAAAAATAGAATAAATAACGGCGGGGGTGGTTCGAGTCGATAAATAACGATCCCATCAGGTATACGAGGGGGGCTATTTTCGTTAAAAATTAAATCGACCATCGGTGAGGGGCGGGGAGGGGGAGCAGAAAAACAATTTAAGGGTAATTTTTTACACTCGCTGAGGCAATATTTCTTCGATCAGGTGCCTCTCGGGATTAATTATTATTGAATGTTAATTATTGTCGGCGCCTGTCCGATACTCTTCTATTATAATTATTTATTAATTTTTTACACCACGACCCTTTTTTATGGCGTTTCAATTTCGAACGCTTTCAATTTTCATTTTATTCTTGCTTTCCTGCGTAGTGAAGTGACTTTCAAATTTTTTTTTTATATAACTATAATAAATATGCTCGATTGACAAAGATACAATGAGAACAATTAATCAAATATAATATTTAATTAAGAGTTTTTGACTATAGAGTAGTATTCAAAATCGACAAATATAAATTCAAATTTTGAGTTAAGAGAACTTGAAGAATCTTCAATTTAACAATTATAGGATTCCTTAATAGCAGTCGATTAGAAAACATCAAAATGACCTATGCGCGTTATAAATTCATGTGTCAATTAGTTAAAGATCGCATAAATCGAGCATAGTCCACGTTTCAAACATTAATTTTAATTAGTGTCTTCGTGTATTTTTCTATATTGACATCATTTGACGAGACCGCATAGTCATTCATGTTATGTCATGAGTACAGACGATTAATTTATTGTGTCGAGTTTATGAACCGTACATATATGATTGTGCAAATAACACCCTCTTGCGACGTCAAAGTCTTTGAATTATGATACATAAATCACTTCTAATGGACAAATATAGAAAAATGGAAGTGTTGAAAACGAAAAACTCAATTTGTGATATGAAAATAGTTTAAATTTAACATAAGTTGAGTCTTATGCAAATTTAATGCAATTTTATTTTTTCATGAACGGCTCATTTTTAAGTTTAACTTCGGTGAATGTTAGATAAGTTCAATCATTTACATTTTTCTTCATATTGTAATGAATAATAAATGCTCTCGGAACTCGTATAACACGATTAATGAATTGTGACTTATTTTTGTTCAACATGTTTTAAACACGGTCTTAGAAAAAAAACAATCAAGTTTGCTTTACTTAGCTACATAAAATATTTGTTGATAAATTTGCATTTAAACTTGAATAAAAATGAATTATAAGTACTTAAATTGAGATTCTTAACGAGTTTTATGCGTAATTAATTCATATATTATAAGTACGTAAATTATTTTTATCGAGTGTAGTTCGGAAGTTATATTTATTAATTATTAACCACATCTTAACGAATTTAAGGTTTACATATATTCCAGTAGCACCTTTTGCCATCTGATCCGGCATGTGCAAATTTAGCCGATCTAAAGGAAAATGATTTGTAAAAACTGTCTTCAAACATAACCTCCCCAACATCACACTCACGTAAAAACTACGCGTGAAATCCGTTAACAAACCTCATTTGCGGACTTATAAATTATGCGTGAGACACATTAAACACCTATAACGCATTTTATCTTAATACGTAAAATGAATATTTTCAAACCAAATACTTCAAACCAAAATTTTGTATTAACTTCAAACCTCGTATAACACGGTTTTGTATTACACAACTTTTTTGTTGAACCACATAATCATGTTATACGAAGCCCGTATAGTCATACAAATTTTTTTTTCTCATACTAAAGTTTTTGCAACTTACATCGATATCGACACACGAAAAAAGCACCAAACCAAAACGCACATCCTCACACCACACCAATCCCCAAAATCGACCACGATGATTCCCGATTTTTCCCCAAACTACACACACTCACACACACACACACACACACACACACCAACATATCACAGAAGCACATTTCGGCATCCGCATATATGCAACGGCCTCTTGCACCGGCAGTAATATTCGATGATTAATGACTCCGCTCACGGGCTCGCTGAATGAAAACGAGCCTTCGAACCCCCTAGGACGAGCGTGTGTGTGTGCACGTGTAATGACCCTTCGCCTACACATAATTACTTTTGTGTAAATTTCATCCTGGTGCGAGTGAGCTTCTGAGAAATCGCGTGCCCGTTTATTCGCCGCGCTTAATATAATGGCGCTACAATGTATGCATTGTAAATGGCGGCCGCGTGCAATTGTAGCTAGAGCGAAAGAGCTTTGCGCGATTCGAGCGAAATTGATTTTTTGAGGTGTGTCTGGGGTGTTTTTTTTATGTTGAATGTACGGTTTTTCGAAAGTTGTGAATAGCGTTCGAGGTTTATGACGGATAGTAAACGTGGACTGTTGAATGTAGATGGGTGTGTAAAGGAATTCTTTGCATGTTCATCAAGGGAAACTTTTATTTATTAAATATATACTGGAATTCGCTATTTGCAAAGGACATGTGGTTTTAATTTAATTTGACCTGGTGTGTGATATAAAATTTTTCATTTTGGCCCATTTGAATTTATATTGAAACGTCGATATTTTTATATTCCGCATTGTCTTTTTTGAACTAAGTAACGTCGAATAAATTTTAAACCATAAATGAAGCGTACTTAATCGACATCACACCGTACATTAAACTGAAAATATTTCTAAAAGCGTAACGCACGAATGCCCATACTAGTCGATTTCCTTCTTCAGCACTAATCGTGGTGCATCGACTTACGATCAAACTCCACTTTTCGATTTCGCAGAACATTTTCAGACTACAAATTCCCTTTTCATTATACATGAAATATAAAACAATTAATTTTTTTTAAAACACCGCAGAACAATTAGATAAAACAATACGTTTAATTAAAAAAAAATAACAATTATTGTCGATAGAATTTTTTTTTGACACAGTTTAACTGTATAGGGTGACCCAAAACAGGGTCTCCGAACCGAAAGTGGGGCGTTCATTTTTTGAGGGATTTTCGGGTTTCGTAGACCGCATTGTTTCCGTGTCAAATCGCGTTTTCGACGTTCGGACGTGAAAGGCGGCAAACCGGCCGGAAAACCGGAAAACCGGCGCGTATCAAACCGGATAATGAGACCGACGACGGACCGGAAAAGAGAACCCCCCTGTTCTGAAATGCCAGTCATTCGCGCAAAAGCGACTATATAACAATGCGATATCGAATTTTTTTGATAAATACGATTCTCTTTCATATTGTTTCAATCCCATTATATCATTTGGATTGTTCGGAAAATATTTGTTTAAACATTTTCCATATATAAATCAAATTTTTCTTTTGTATCTAGAATTCTTTTCGGTGTTTTTTCAACGAAATCCAACTCTCTTGTCAATGTTTTTATTATATGCCCTAGACATAAACAAAGGGAAATATTTATGAGCGAACTGCAAAGAGCCTCCACTTTCAGCCCTCGCAGACCTCTTCTAACCCACCCAGGCATATTTTGCCGAGGGTAGGCAGAGGAGTTGGACTTGATGTATTAAGATGGATCGCGATGGCCCCAAGGCAAATACTGGACTCACCGGGCCTAAGACCAGGTTATTAAGTCGGACGCTGTCCGGGAACCGTTCGTCGAAATCAATCTGACTTGTGTATATGGCCGGCCATACATCATCGTCCCTTGTACGTACGCGGGTCCCTAACGAGATCCCGGTTCCCGGACGAGGGTGTGTTTGGGTTTTCGGGATGCGTGCAAGTCGTATGTAGCTGCACTTGAATCGCCTGAAAATTGCAGGTCCGCCTCGGGAAAGTCGGGAGTGGTTGCGGGCCTAATGACGTGTGTATTTCGAGAATCTGTATTATTTGTTGATCGATGTGATTTCGAACGGTGTACTTTTCGGGTCGGTTTGTAATATTTGAAATGTTGAGATTGAGAAATGGATTTTTTTTAAAGAAAAACGTTATCCTGATGTATCAGGCGCGTCGAAATCAAACATGGTTATCTGAACATGGGCAGTTGTTCGTTTCAGTTTTTGTTTGATATAGATTATTTGAACATGTCATGATCGAAAACGAAGCAATTTATAATAATTTTGAAATATTTCGTGATAATATTATATAAATAAGCTAATATTATTTACATAATAAAAACTTCAATTTATGTTTCCATATATCCACATAAAATCAACAATTATTACTTGGCGTCGGCAACCGTTTTTTCCGCGGGTAAAAATTAGACAATTTTTTATTAAGAAGACATTTTGGGTCCATATAAATTTTCATTTTAAAATGGTCTTTCAGTGAATAATATGATAAATTACATTTGAAAAAAATAATATATAATTTTCAGGTTACTAATGGCACTTTTGGTTCTGAATTTTTAACATTAATTTAGTCACTTCTGGTTTATAATTAGTCATCTTAAGACGAACACAAGCATCTGAATTTTCGATAGTTAATCTACTTCCGTTCTTACTTAAAATAAATTTCATGTGTCGAAATAATTGTTCACATTTACAAGTAAGTAGCAAACAAAATGACAAAGCCGATTTTTTTGTATGAAATCTTCGTAGGAATTAATCTTCCGTTTTTTTCTATTTTCATAACGTCTCAAATTTATACTTTTATACGCGGATAAAGTGCTGAAAGTGGGTAACTTGAAATTATCAAATGGACCGCTCGGTGACCCACGGGTCATACATAGGTTACCGACGCCCGCACCAGACTATTCATCACCGATCCCAAAATCTTCATACAAACCGTACACATAAACTTTCATCATGACACCTCCCCGCCGGATTAAAAGTCTTCATCTTTGAACACTCGACTGCGACGGCATTGTACACACGCGAACATAACCCAGCCTTCCTTTTCCACGGCGCATGATGATGATCGCGGAGAGTGTATGTTCCCCAGATGACTATCCGACGATGCTGATCTTCGGCAAGAGATAATCCTTCTCGGTCATGTCATGATCATGACTCCGTGTTCTCGGAAGCCGGCCACAATGGTGAGACTTCACACGATCTTTATCGTCGGTAACACCGTGTAAAGTCTCGCACGTAACTTTAATATGCGGGAAAAATGTTCGGTATGATCGATAATATTAGATAAAAAATATTACAAGAATGAAATTGCATGTGTTGATTTTATCTAATGTAGTTGTTTTGACGATTAATTGTGGGCGAAGGCTTTTTTAAAACTCTTATTTTATTTTATAGCTTTTACACTGTGAGTTCAGACTTTTACGAGTTGATTTTACTTGATGAAATATTGCAAATAATAACATATTTAAGTAAAAAAAACTCTTAAGTATAATAATGTTGTAATGTAAACTTCGAGTATTAAGCGTTAATGTTGAAATTTTTAGGTAAATCATAAAATAATTTTAAAGGAAATGGGTTAAAATCAAATTCAAACGTCAAAAATGTATATTTTTTACAGATTATGTAGAAATAAGTATTAGTTAAGACAATAATCGTCCATAAGATAAGACAGTTCATATTTTTGTTTCTATGTAAAAAATTGTGAAAATCAACAATTGAGATTATCAAAAACAAATTGAAAAATGGATGGTATTTCATTGTTTTTACAATTCAAATTGGACGTTTTAAACTTCAAATTTATCGTTAATTTATCATATATGTCGAATTTGACGTTTAATACTTCAAATTCAACTATAGGAAAGTATTATTAAGACCGCTGACATAATTATCATCGAAATGAATTGCTATGAATTATTCACGATTTTTTGAATTTGAAGTATAAAATTTTCAATTTGGGGCGTAAAACGATAAATTTGAAATTTTAAAACTGTATGATAACTTAATAATACTCTCCGATAGTTGAATTCGATTTGCAAAAGGCAGAATTCCATTCGAAAAACGTTTAATTTTATTTGAGCTGAATTTCGAGTGCCAAAAGTTGTAAATCTCAAAAAGCAATTTTTATTCGATATTTTCCGCATATCTAGGTTTCTTTTTACCGTTTCATTCTAACATTTTCAATTAAGACGCAAAAAACTTTGATTCGAATTTAAATTTTCAAGTAACAATCCAGAAACTTTTTCAAAAAAAAAAAAAAATTAACCTGCATAAAACATGCACCCAAAAACAAAACGACGCAGATAACCCGACACGAAAAATAGGCGGGTTGCGTACTCATAAATTCGGCGAAAGGCAGCATAGAACGTACACATTTCTTTTTTATTTCTCGTACATATTTTGCGCCTACCGACGATTGTTATTGCGGCCGTTACCCGTTTTATGGGGGTCGAATTTATAAATTTTTAAATGTGGTGTGCAATAATTATATCCCGCTATTTATATTTCGCGTGTCGCAATCGGCGGACGAAAGCGTGGCGGGAAAAAAATCGAGCGTAATACGGCTGGAAGTATAACGTTAATAAAAAGCAATTCGGATAGAGCTTTTTTATGGTCCTAATAAAAATATGTACACGCTTTATTTTATAATGGTCGCTTTGTACGTTTATGTCGGGGCGAGCCTTTTGTTATAACATAAATTCATATTCTTTATCGTTTGACGGTTATTGTATGCGCGTGTTGGATTTGATTTTTCCGTTTATGGATATGAAGAATTCGCTATGTTAAGAAAACTATTTAAAGTTGATGTTTTCAATTCAGTCAAAGGATCGTTATAAGCAATTTTTTATAAGAAAAATAATTAACTTCACTTATGTGATGTAAACTTGAATTTGTTTGTACAAAATGTGCAAATTTGGTCGGACGATAATTTAACCATTTTCTACATATATGGTTATTCAGAAGCACGTATTCGCGTATTATATCGTGTAAGTTTCAGGAATCTTTTCCTTTATATTTTTGTATATACGCGTGTATAATACGTTTTTTTCGGGGGTGTACATATAAAAACGGAGGAATTTTTTTCAGAGCCGCATTCTGAACACGTTCGCTTTTATGATGTACCCGGATTGCTTTCTAAAAGGAAAGTGAAATACTCCGTTTAGAAAATTTTCACCCCCTTCGTGTCGCCCGAATAACATCGCTCCATATGCACGTTATATTACTTTCTTTTTTCGCGAGACGATTTTTCTCCTCTTCGGCTTTCGTTTTTCGACTTTTTCTCTATATAACACGGCTTTTTTTCTTTGACCTCTTTAAGCGAGACTTTCAGAAGAATTTTGTCGTAATTTGTCACAGCTGATGACACGTCTAATTGTCGGGAATGCGATGATCGATCATGATTTCGATACGTCTAGATCAGAGCTGAACAGATGAATACAAAGTGCGTTCAGACGATATGAGAGGTTTTAAATTGAAAGTCGTCAACGATATGGTATGACATGTGAACTTATAAGTGCGAGCAGATGGAGTTCGTGAACGTTTTATTTTTCGTTTCGGTATACAAAATTGAATTTCAGTCTAGGCGACTTTCCGTCTCGATGATTTCTAACTGTTCAGAAAAGTTTTCGTCCCTGAATACAAATGCGCTACACAAACTATATACGTTAAATTTAAACGACTACAAATATTTGAATCGGAAAAGTTAACTGATTGAATCACATAATACTAATCCGAACTTTTATGCGATAACTCGAACGTATCGCAACAATAAACCCGAACCGATATCGCACTCGGCTTTTCGGATGTATAATCCACACAATATATTTATATATAGTAAAACTACTATTATCCGGATTTATAAGAAAATTATTATTTTTTTAAATAGCTGATTTTATGATTTTTTTGCATGACACGCATACAAAAATTTACTAGTATGCAACAAAATTATACTGACTTAACTGTGAGGATAACCAAACTAGAATCTGTCAGGAATTTTATTTTTAAAATAACCTTATAAAATGATAGTAACATAATTTATTTTGAAAAATAATTGTTTTATACAAAATAAAATAATTTCTGTTTAAAAAACTTTTCACAGGTGGCTAAAAAATTATAACTTTATTTAATTATCTTAGAAACCGATGAATACAATAAATACCATAGCGATTTTATATTATGTTCACAAATTTTGCCAGTATGAAATAACCAAAACTGGTAAAAATAAATAGACTGTAAATGCATTTAAATACATGAACAATCAAGCACACCGAAAATTTCAATATATAATTCAATATAATTTCTAATAAATACACAATATTTTTTAAGTCACGATTACCCGTATTTTTCGCTATCCACACCATCTCGATCCCCGTTCAGTCCGAACAATCGAGGTTCTGCCGTATATATAAAGCATCGTCCAGAATTTAATAACACAATATTCCCGAGAGCGAATTTCACGAAACAAATCGTCCATTTGAAAGCGCTGCGGACACGTTTTCATTAACAACGCAAATAATATTTAATATCGGGAACACTTCTGAGAGGTCACGCAAGCCGGCGGGTCAATATTTGCGACCGACACTTTGACCCTTCGGGACCGAAGTCGTATTAAACGTTTACAATTATCGCATCGGCTCTTGTTCGTCGACGGCGAGGTGTTTTCGGGTCGGAAGTGCTTGTTTGTGAGAGTGCGTTTTTAGAACGCGTGGATTGAGACTTTTCGTATGTCTGGCTGGCCGGTGTGGGGAGGGAAATTTGTTTTTGTGGCGTGTTTTTCGTCTGTGTTGGAAATTTTGATTTTTGATCGGTTGAATGATGAATGGTTGGGTTTTGTTGGGTGTGTGAAGTTGAGTGGTATGGTGCGATCGGAGGTTTGTTTGTTTGGTAAGTGATTGTTGTTCGGGAGTATTTTTTTGTTGTTGCAATGGACAATTTTTGTATGGCTCTTGAAAATCTTGTCTGCGTGTTTGATACATCAATTGAAAACGCTTTAAACAGGGATGTTTTTTAAAATATTTGAAAACTTTTG
The DNA here is from genome assembly GCA_028571205.2 of Hydropsyche betteni. NCBI lineage: Eukaryota > Metazoa > Arthropoda > Insecta > Trichoptera > Hydropsychidae > Hydropsyche > Hydropsyche betteni. The sequence goes on along the minus strand of JAOXNN020000033.1, from coordinate 1,545,860 downwards.
ACTTTTTTTAATCAAAATACTCTAGTCTCTCTTTATTTCAGTTATTTTTTAATAACTAATCACGTATTTCTAATAGTTTTTTGCTGATATAGATTAAAATCTATATCAGAAAAAACTATTACTTTCTACTGCTATTCACTACGACTATTACTACTACTACTACTACTACTCCAACTACGACTACTACCTATGTATTAAACACATAGTAAACAAATAAAAACATAAGATTTGTCAGCCATATTACTTTTCATATTGAATTATTCTATTGGAAATTATTAGTGCCCAAACACAAGATTTTAGATTTTTTCTTAGGAATCAAAAAAATAAATAAACTATGAAATATTGTTCTAAGGTGCGTTTGGTCAAAACAGTTTCAAACAACATGACCTATCACATCTTTAAGGGTTTTCCTAGACTTTTGGCCTATCTACATATATAATAGGTTTTAATTAACGTATTAGTTGAAATATAAGGAAAGGAGGATGTAATTAAGGTATTTCAACTAAAAATAATTTGCTTATTTATTGCAAAAAAATGAAGCAATAACTCTAAAACAATTGAAATATTCTCGTAAAATAATAATGATATACAATACTTATCAATACGATGTTTGCTCTCGGATAAGGTATTATATATAGCCTAGACTCCCAATATTTGAGACCTTGTCCTGCAGTGGGCACAAAACGGATCGACGATGATGATGATGATGTTAATACAATACTTATTTATTCATATTTATCAGAGTAATAAACTATTAATATATAATAAAATTAGTGACAAGTCCTCCGTTTGGACATCCCTTGATAATTCTGTGCTTTGTGTTAAATTAATGAATAAAATTTGACAAAATGATCGTGATATATAATATAAAGGCAGCTATCCGTGTCAGCATTAAGGACACTAATTCACTTTCTTAAAGGCTTCGCATCGATAGTGCGACAAGTGGGTTACGCGGTTTTAGTCCGGGCGCATACTTATGTATAAATCGGCACCGCGTGCCAGTGACGTGGCAGGAGTCGCGAACCTTTAATTAAAAGCGCGCCCACCGAATTAATTGCCGCACACAATAATTAAATATAAACTTCACTTTGCTTGATTAACGGCTAATTTACGTAAGCGGGAGCGTATTTATTAATGCCAGAACCTAGAAGCAACAATAACCCTTCGATCAAAGGGCTGCGACGGCTAAAGGGTTAACGTCGCTATTAATTTTTCGTATGAATATTGTATCCTCGACACTTTGATATGTCTAAGTTTATGCGATGTGATTAATCTTGTGAGCAACGCGCTTGTCGAAAATCGTATTAAATTACGAATTTTCTGCGATATTTAGGCTCGATCAGTCTTGAGTGCGATCATCGAATAAATATGGAACGTTCATTTGGTTAGTGTATATTAAATTATATTGACATGCGGTATTTAATTTTTTTTTTTTTAAATGGATGCGATTTAACTGTGCATTGAAAATGCATACATTGTGCCTTAAAACGAATTACTTGTGCATTAGAATAATATTCGATATACATTGTTTCTAGTTAATTAAAAAATCTCGTATTGGGCATAAATTTATTTGTGATGTGCAATGAAAAAAAAAATTTTCCCATTATAATGTGAGCATTTAAAAATATGAAACGATTAATAGAAAAAATAGGTTTAAGCATTGAAATGATCGGGAGGTGGAAACGTCACTAGAATAAAGTCTTCTTTCATGAAAAATAATATAATACAATACAACTGTCAATTGTCAAGGTTTCCTTTTGTTAAAATTTTCATTTAATTTTAATCACATTTTGCAAATTTGGTAAATTTTTTAATCTATTATGAAAATTTTGAAAAATGGTCGTACAGTTGGTATTTTTAACCTATTCGCATTTATGAAGTTGCCGATTATTTATATTCATTGTAATTTACATTCCATTCGTTTTAAGTCATAGATATTTTTTTAACGATCAAAGTAATTTTTAGGATGCATACATTTTAAATCTCATGCCGAATACATATTTTACTTTTTCAATGCGCACTTTCTTCCAACTTATAAAACGCTCGTTTGAATTGTCCCCTTTTAAAATCTTCCATGCCAACTTTATCAATTTTTTTTCCAAATCGACTCACATAACGACTACAACATGACAAAATTCAAAACGTTCCCAAAACCTACTCACACATCGCTCACAAGCCTGAGAAACACAAATCGCATAAATCACACAACTTTACCGCTCATCATAATCCATGCGTCGTCCATAAAACCCCGAAAAAAACGGACACATCAAAAATCCAAAAGCACAAAACGACGACCGCACACAACAACCCAGGCACCGCCGGCCTGGCACAGAGATCCTTCCACAGGATAAGTCTCCTCCGGTATAATTAGTGTGTTCATCCAGTTTACTGATCTGATCTCGGCCAGGCCGTCAGTGGCAGACGGCGGCGCCGACAAACGCTGACGAATTAACACCAACGAGTACGTATCGCGTTCTCGTACTATAATGAAACAACGGGGCCCTTGTCGGTTATCTCGACAGTGCGTGCTCGAATGTGCTCCGCGGGCTGTGTTGGTGTTCACTGGTTTCGTTTCGAGGTGGTGTGTGCGCTTTTTCGTGCTCGGTCGGTGCCCGGTCGAAAATATACTGGTGCTGGGTGTGTTCCTGTAATTAGTGAGGATGAACATTTTCTATTGGGGTCTAATGGGTTTTTTGAGGTTTGTTAGCTTTCGGTGGAGAAATCGACGCGGAGTTGTACGAGGATCGTTTTCGGTTGCGGGTCGTTTTAGGGTCATTCGAGGGGTGGGTTTAAGTTAGTGTTTATTTGCTGACGCGCATTGTGATACTTGATTTCTAGTCTAATCGTATTCTTCACAGACCAGCGATTTTCACAAGTTACCCTCGATGTGAACTAGGAAACCTTTCTAAGTACACCGTTATCCTTACCCACAAACACAACTGAACCCATTTCTAGATATTCATTTAAAAAATACTAAATAGAACTATAAATATTTCAATATAATAGCAATAAACTTTCCAAAATCCATCATTATCTCGATACAGTTTTTACATTTCAAATTTCAACTGCAAACGTTTTAAACTTCGAATTGTACGATTTACACTTCAAATTGGACGTTTTATACTTCAAATCCAATAAATCGATAATAATAAATTTCATTTATTACTATGACAGCGGTCTTAACTCTTAATAATACTATACATATTATATGTAGTTAAATTTCAAAGTGTAAAAAATTCAATTTGAATTGTAAAACGTCGAATTTGAAGTTTGAAATGACTAATTTGAAATGAAAAAATTGTATATAGACAAGCATTTGTGACGACAATAAAACGATTACTTTTACATTTTTCACAATGCGCTCTGCCTCGCGAAGAAATAACAAGATTAGAGGGTCCTATTCGAGGATCCGCCGGCGGTTTTTTCGCAGCCAACAAAGGATCCATTGTGTCCGGATTTTTATTCGTTTAAAATTCATTCAATAAGATGGAATGGGGCGGCTCTGGGCCATTTGTTTCGTTCGAACGTATCGAAAAAAGGGCACCCAAAATCGAATGTCGCCCCGGGGACGAACGATTGTCCGTATGTGCAAAAGCGTTTGTGAAGTTTATTCGAAAAGTGCTCGTTGTTTCGCTCGAATGGTGCATTTTAATGTTGGTTCGTATGAGCGTGAAATTATACCTGTACGTTCGTTTGGACAAGTTTAAACGGGGATCTGAATTTGCTGAAGGCAATTGACTTGTGATTCTGTATTTGCGCAAATATGATTGCTTGTATGCTCGGAGTTTTGTGAGTTTATGTGGGAATTGGATTTTCATGAGAAAATTTGTCTTAGGATCTTGAACTTTCATTTTTTTTATGAAAATTAATTTGAAAATTCGCACATTGTAACCGAATCTGAAGCAATTTTCTCTACTGAAAAAAAAAAAACTAAATTTTCAGATTCTTATATTCATAACATGAAATTTTCGAATCGTTTGGTTTTTTTTTTAAAATCAATTTTAGTTCATAATATTATTATGTATTTAGGATGAGACACATTTAAGTATTCAATCCAATAATTCTCTCGAAATCATGATATCCAATTAGCCACTAAATATTTTTCAAACAAAGAAACAATTCGTCACCACTTTCCGAGAAACTCGCAAAATGACCCAACAGCATTCTTGGCCGCATCTCCAAAAAGCACTATCCCCAACTTTAGTTTTTGGACCCAACGAACACGTCTAAGCACCGAAACTTCACAGACGAATTATTCAAACGCTTCTCCTCCTCGTTCTTTAATAACATCCTTTTAATGAGGATGTCTCGTCTGCGGGGAGATATAATCTCGTTTACGGACGCGCGAACGCAGGAAGATCAAAACCGAGACACGTACAAACGTATCACGGTGCCATATTCCGTACGTGCATTGCGAACGAGTTGCGAATCGAAATAGGTTATAATCATTTTTTTTTTCATAATGTATCTCTTGCGTTATATTGGAGGTTCGTGTTTCGTCTAGGGCTTTGTTTTATTTGGTCGTAAATTTCGGATTTGCGCCATGAATATTGCGTTTCGATCGTTTAACCGGTTACGTGATCCGATTGATGTTTAATTTGGAAATAACTTCACGTATTATTATATTTGAAAAATAATAAATTAAGCATCATGTAAGTGTTATCCTCGCGCGGTTGTGTGAACACACTTTTTTCTCTTTTCGGTCCTGCCTACAGCATATAATATGTACCTTCGGGCACGAAATCATTAATCACGGTAGCGTCTCTTCTCTCTTTGCTCAGGTGACGACGTTATTAACTTCACACAAATATTTGACGTACGATTTATAAATTTTGACATCGAGCATATTTCACGTCATCTGTGACGTATGAATAAATTGATATTGCGCGTGTGCGAGTCCTACACGTTCAATTTTCGAGCGTGTCCTTATCCTCACAAACATATTACGGATATAATCTACGACGTGTTCTCGAATATAATCAATCACAATAATGGGACGTTCGATTTATACACGTAAACAGTTAAAATATTCAAATTATACACGAAATCGGAACCCGTTTCCCACATCGGGCCAGTGTCGTTCCGACGGTATAGGCAAATGAGGTAATGCCTGATGGCTGCAAATCAACTCATTCTCAATAAAGGACGACAAAATAAATATTTTTCTTTATAAAAAACACATTCGACAAAAAATTCAAATTTTTTTTTTGCTTCGGAGTAAATTCACGACGTAAAAATTTAATTTAAAATATTTATCTATAGTATTAGGATTATTATTGAAAAAACCGTTTGAACTATGAATTATGTTAGCTTATCCCGTAAAAAATGTCGTATTTATGATGGTCCTTTTCGATCCTCTGTTGTGTCGTGTTCGTTGACTTCTCATGAAATGTTTCGTGTTATATTGATTATAGAAATTATCAAAAAGGAATTTTATCACATTCAATTTTTTTTAAGCCATTTTGTAAATAGAGACGTTTATTCCGAGAAAGGAATTTATTCGCTTTTCTATACTTTACATTTTTTGAGAAAAAATGAAACTGCCACGATTTAATAGACAATGTTTTGGAGGTTCAGACGTATCAAAAATAGTTTCAGAAGTTTGGATCAGGAAGTTTTGACCTTAAAATAGTTTGAGCCGATGTTGAAACGAATCCAACTGCAAATATTCAAAAAACTAATGACAGTCTATGATCCTATAACTCAAGTGCGGATAAATACATGAAAAAAATGGTAAGGCGTAAAAAAAAAAGAAAATGGATGCCGCATACATTGAACGAAGACAATATGGACGAATGCGCGTCAATATATTATATTTCGAAAATCACCAATGATAAAATTATGATGTTAGTGATAGGAGATAATTCGATATCCTTTGTACTCTCCGTATTTTGCACTAGATTACTATATTTTAAAATTATTAAAAATGTCAAAAATGAAAAAGAGACTTTTCGAATATTTTGATTCATAATCGAAACAATTTTACAAAAAGGGAATCAAAAATTTGACAAAACGGTAGGCATAAGTTTTAAATAACAATAGAAATTATATTTTAAGCTAATACTCAATGAGTAAAGTTTTTATTGAAAATTTAATCAAAATACGACACGACTTTATCGCATAGCCTAACATTTCTAGAAAAGGCGATATTTTGAATTTCGCCCAACAGCATTGTTCGAGCCCCCTCAATAATCCGGAACGATTCCAGTCGAATTATACGCGGATCGTCAACAACCTCCGAAAAACTGTTATCGTTCGAGTGGGTGCACAGTGTGCAGCACGTGACCAATCCTCAGGGGCGCGTGCTTGGGCACAATACATTATTTCGTACACACATTATTTAATACTGCGAGAGGAGATATTCGATACCCTCGAACGGTCCGTCGTTGATCGTCATCGACAGGAGAGAAGGCTCGCTTCCGAGGATCGGTTTTCTCGAGTGGTAACCGACCCACTCGAAAGTCAATGAGCTGCTGTGGACCGAGCGGTTTGCTGTCAATCGTTCGTTGTCTTTGAGGGTTTTTGAAGTTTTTTTTTTCGGGGTCGATTTTTGTTGCCGTTTTTAAGTGAGGGAATGTCACAATATGGTTTTTTTTTTGTACGCAGTGAAGAAGATTTAGTTTGATCGCGTGTTTGTTATGTTATTGTTCGTATGGAAATACGTGTTTTGTAATGTCAATTGTGCATTGAGGAATCGGCGTACGGTTTGTGATCATTACTTCTGCTGTGTTGAAGCTATGTTATTGACATGCCGTCCATACTTAACCATGTTATGTAACGGATTACTTATTTCTTTTTGTAATAGTTTTTATATATGTTTCGAATACATATTATATTATTCAATAATACGATATTTTTTAAAAGCATTAAAAAATTGATTTAAACCAATAAAACTCTTAAATTGAAAATAGCATCATTATCAATTTAACTTATCTTAACAACATCAATACATCCTTAAAGCGAAATTGCTTTATTGATAAAATGCACACGGATCGAGAATTTACTGTACTCCGTATACAAAACGACTCATACGTCCAATAATACGATTCGTCTTCGTCCTAATGATATAATCACACCTTTATGCGGTTTTAACGACGTCCCCGTTCGAGACATGGAAGATGGAACATATAAATTGAAGCGACGTTCCGAGAATGCGATTGTCACACCGCATAAAATGAAACACGTCATCCGTCCGTTTTGAAAACTTCTCTTTTTAACGACGCGCGTGAAATAGAATAAAATTCGTAATGAACGGTCGAGCTTTCGTATGCGTCGCAGGTGATATGAAAATTCGATTATGGCCGGTGCAAATTGCGTATTGATTGCGTTAGAAATTATGCGCTTTTCGATCGTGCCGTTGTATTTTGATAAAAGAGTCCTGATGAAATGTAATGAGATTAATTCGAAATTTGGTACTGCTTACACTGTGATCGGTTTTAAATTAATATTCTGGTATCTGCATGTATAATGTTAGGTTAATGCGAAAGTTTCATTTTATTTTTATTTTATCAAACATCATATTTTGAAATCTAACCGATGCTATGCAGATACTGCACTTTTTTATAGGTTTACTCCTATCTTTGACACGATCTATCTGATATTTCGATATGGGATAGTATTAATTATGGCCAGTAAAATATTGTCATCTTTTTAGCTAATGAAATATCCCCAGATCTAAATTTTGTAAACCACAACTAAGCAAGACTAAAGCAAACTGCTGATCACTGTAAACAATACAAGTATTTTTACGAAATTTGTATAGTGAAAAGTGCCATAAATGCACTTTATTATTAGACATTTCAAATTTTTTTACGGACTGTTGTTCACTGACTAGGCTAAAACTTGATATACATCGAAAAGGAAATATCCTCTACATAACAGGATAGTTTGTATACAGATATTATTCGTTAGTTCGGAAAAAATAAAAAATATTTGGCCATAAAAAAATACGATGAAATTTAAGCATTGACTTAATATATTATAATATATTGTTATTATTGGCAGCATATTTAGAAACTATAATTTAAGATTTTAATATTTTCATGATCTATGTCACGATTTTTAGATGTATTTTTTCTACTAATTTGAATGTTGATAATTAAAAAAAATCATGTAAAACATTCAATGTTTCTAGAATAATTTATAAAGATTAAATTATACAATAGAACCCATGACAGTTTCAATATGAAAAAGATTGATGAAAAATGAAAAGATAAGATTTTTTCGAACCAAACTCACAATTTTAATCAAAAATATATTAATGTTCATAGATATTACGTTACATATAAATCGATCTGAAAATTGATAAGAATCAAATATTGAAAACGTCGATCGAACTCCAACAGAGGGGAGCGCATAAATTCGCGAGGAAAAGCTTAAATTTATTTACGTGAACATCTCGAGAAGGTAAATCAGCGTAAAACGGGAGCCTACTGTATTATGTACAGTGCGCCTCGCCGTATTTCTTTTTTGCCTTCTCGATCTTATCTACAATATTTGTTCGGGCGAGTGCATATAAGTCACAATATTCTCGGGGAGGCTATAAATCGGTGCCTCTCATATAACGCGCAGTATGCATATAATGTACGCACGGCGAAATTGAATGAAAGTGTTTTATGGGCCGAAAGTTGGCAGCCACTGGCTGAATAATTTATATTTTGTATGTGTTCGCTTTAAGGGATTTCAAATTTTTCGAGTCGCGAAAATAATGGGTGTCGCCTCGGATGTTTCTCGTTGCATCTTTGGGAGAACGAATACGAATGTTATCCGGATTGTCAGATTTCGAATTGAAAATTTATTATGATTTTTTTTAAATCGAATTATATATTTTTTTCATTTTAATTTCGAAATGTAATGTTTTCTAAATATGTAAAGAACGTGTCATATCTAATTTTCCACTTAAATACTTAAAAAAAACCCATACAAAAAGAACAATTGGAAAATTATTTTGATCTAAATTTTTCGCATATATTACGAACCCAAAAAAACGTTTCATGCAAATATGATCACCGAGGGCCCTCAATAGCATTATTAAAAAACGAGTTTCATTTAAAACGCCCGCATTATAATATTTTCAATGAAATATTCATAATTTCTAAAACGATTCTGCGATGCGAATAAATAAAGTGGACACCGCCGCATCGAGCACACTAATATTAAAAAACTAGTACTTTATTATGTATATATATACGATAAAAAAAGCACTTATTATATCGAGCCTTTGTACGGTGCAGTGTTGAATTTGATTTCGTGAGAGGAGAGCGCACCGGTGCTTGCCCCCATTGTGCCGCATTATTATTATGTAGTTGTACATCTAACGATATATATATTATACGGAATATAAATGTGTGCGTGTGTATTATTGTGTGGCATTGTGCTGGAGGAGGGTTGCCATTCACCGGTTGAAGGATTTTTGTCATATCCTCGTCAGGCGACGTCAAAAGCAGTGTGCCCCATGAAAACTTTTGCTCGAGTGAAATAAGAAGTACGACAAACACAGGTGCCGAGTTGGAAATTAAACGCACTGAAAAAAAATTGCGGTGACTGTGATGTGTGTAAAAAAAAAACGGTACTGTTTTCACATATTGAAAGATGAAAAATGTCGTGAATACTTCTCGAAATATTATATTATATATACGAGTTCATTAAAAAAATAAATTGTGCGGGTGACCCTAGTTTAATTCTTGACATGAATAGACGATGAGAGCATTACGAAAAATCAACAATTAAATGGGAAATACCCACTTCGCCGTCGTCAGTATATCTGGTGACATGTGAAATGCATCCGTTTGAATACTTCAATGGGTAAATAAAAAAGATTTTTTTTCATATGTACACGCTGAATTCCAGGGTGTAATTCACTCAAAGGTATTTTTATTCGTTGTGAAGTGGCCTCCCCCGCATTTGAGTTTCAAATCTTTCAAAGACACACCGCTCTGTGAAAAAATCGAAAATGTCCCCTTTTTATGTTTGATAGAATTAAATTGAACAAACCTCGGTGGGAAAACGCATTTTTTGTATTTACTCGAATAACATTTTTTTCGCGTTGATTTGAGACGCCAGATCATTTTGAAGCAAAGACGCATTTGAGATTTTTTTTGTACCAGAAAAAATTTAATTCTAATATAAGGAATTTCATTATACTGTATAATTTTTCGGAAATAAATCCCCTAAGCCTAAAACTTTCATAATGACCTGCGTATTATCAATTAAGCAACCCGAATAGCGAAGCTACGCGACAGAAGAGTCTTTTCGCATCCAGACATGGATGCAGGACTTTCTAGGGAAAGAAGGCCAGTTATTTCCATTTTCCGCGCGGGGGAACTTTACCCGAAGAAAGTTTAATTAAAACATGAATAGAGATTTACGTTGTGGAATTAGAGCCTGGGCGCTATAATTGTCGGAATAATTTGCAGACGTTCCGTGATTATTCATTGGATTTTCTTCTGGATCCGTCCTTTTGGAATTGATGAAAAAGTGTTTTCTATTAGTGAAATGTGTTTTTGGGAATTTCATTCTTATCGGTCCTGTGTGGTGACCTTGTATTTAGTAAGGGTTAGTTTCATTTTTTTTTCAAAAGTAGGTTATGTTTTGTGCGGATAAAATTGTCCAGTTATCAAATTACAAATTGTATCTAAATTAAAAAAAATAAAATATTAGAGAAGTTTTAAATAATTATTCAATTTCATTATTGTTAACTCGAGTTTCATCTAAATGAAAATAGTCCAGTATATCCAGTCGCATTTTGGACGAAGTTTATAGCTTTTTAAACATCAACACTCGAGATTAATAAAATATTTTTAAAGGCACGTGCTATTTTGATTTCGTTCGTGACAAACTGTAACTCTGCCGCATTTGTATTAAAGATTAAATCGAATAATATAGTAAACACACATCCACAGACGACAGACTCGAACTTTGCAAAACAAATGGGCCAGATTACCCAAATGAATTCGATTGTATGCGGCAGCACACAACCCCCGAAACTTAATAGAGTAAAAAGGCAAAACAAACACACTACAAGGGAACTTTGTATAGTCCCGGAATACCAAAAACACCCTATCGCTAAAAAGGGGTTGAATTTAAAACCCCAAAGCGTAAACCCGCCCCCGTTCTAAGATCCGATTATTCGAGAACAGTCTCGAAATAATAATGCCCGTACGTAAAGCGTGAACTGTTCGAAAGGTCTTATTGCGCGTAACAACTGTTGCTGGGACGTGACGTTTCACTTTATTGCATTTAATTTTGTCGTTATATTTTATTCTGTTTCGTAATAAAGAAAAGATTTATGCGCTGCCGAAACGTTCAGTTAGATTGGTCGCGATTGTAATTCTGTTAGACGTTGTAAAAAGTACCGAATATGACACGCGATGAATAGTATTATTTAGTGCTTTTGAATGAAGATATATTGTCGTGTCAATTTATGCAAGTAGTGTCAATGTCAATGTAATTGATCGTTTAAGTGTTTATCAATCACATATAACTAAAAATTTAAATTTATTCTCACATCGATTTTATATAAATTTAAAAAAAAGAATTGAACGCATCAATTCAAAAAATCAAACCTGCACTTTCTCCAACACCAAAAAAAATTCCATACAACAGAGTTCATACAACATAAATATTTGAATAATCCAACACCAAATTCCAAACGCACAACCTTCGCGATCCATTAGGCGCATCTCGCGAAAAACCACAAACCCCCATCTCGACGGCGAATCGTTCATTAGCCGATCCTCGAAATGAATGATTCATAGATCCTGTAGCGATCACGTGACGAATCATCGTCAGCAGGATCGTTCCCGTCGGCGGTCGTTAGTGGCATCTGTTGCGCCTTCGGGCCCTTGATGAGCTTATTTGCATAATCCGTTAAGACGGGGGCGCTAAGGCGACGCCTCGGGGTGCTGCGCCCCCGGACTCAATGCGGGGGTACGTGTTTAATTGGTAATGCGTTTTTATATGATTTTGGTGGATGTACAGTTTTTAAACTTCGAATGTTTAATTCGTTTAAACGTTTAGTTTTCAGTTTGAAATTGGACGTTTTACGCTTCAAATTTAAGAAATCAACAACAAGTTTGTTGATTACTATAACAACGGTCTTGATCCGTTTCTTGTCAGATTATTTTTTGATTTACCTAAAAATTTTAGATTCTATCGCTTAATACTCGAAACTTGCATCGCAAATATAGATTATTTCTTCTTATAATTATCCCCTATCCCCTATATATAATAGCGGATTTCTGTCTGTCTGTCCGTGTGACCGTGTGTGTCTATGACGCTCGCGAATTTTTTTTTCTTCAAATGAACAACCCGAACCGCAACTTTTAAATGATGATGATGATGATGATGATGATGATGATGATGATGATGATGATGATGATGATGATGATGATGATG
>JAOXNN020000033.1:1519869-1532095 GCA_028571205.2 Hydropsyche betteni | reverse complement strand
TTTTTTTCCTTTTTTCAAATGAACGACCCGAACCGCGACTTTTGATGATGATGATGATGATGGTGATGATGATGATGGTGATGATGATGATGATGATGATGATTTTTTTTTCCTTTTTTCAAATGAACGTCCCGAACCGCGACTTTTGATGATGATGATGATGATGGTGATGATGACTTTTTTTCACATCCGATGTTATTAAAATCGGGCCTATATACTAGTACTTAAGAGTTGTCTTTACTTAAATATGCAATTATTCGTAATATAACCAACTTACATTGAAAAGCTCGCGTGTCTCAGTACATCCCCAGTTGGGGTCGATGGAAGGATATTGATAATATTGTCCTATAGTTGAAATCGAAATGTAAAACGTCGAACTTGAAGTTACAAAATCCACTTTGAATGTTAAAAATTGTAGTAATCTAATTCATATTTTCAGTTGACTTATATAGTTCAAATTAACGCACTGACCAATCGTCGAATTGTGAAATCATATTTTTGATTATAAGCATAAATTAAAAATAAAATCGATCGAATGTTTCGCGATGTTGCAAAGTTCATATGATATGACGTAAACGCCGACTTTGCACAAATTATATCAAAATCAAAAATGTTGCGACATAAATCATATATTCCAGGCCTCGGCAACCTATGACCCGTGGATCACTAAGAGACCCATTTGATGATTTCAACGACCCATTAGATTAATTATTATTGATTATCAATTATTTTCTCAATAAAATTTATAACATTATCCACTAAAAACTGTTTGAAAATATACTTACTGACCCAAAAGGCTTCATAAGATTCACATTTTGGTTGCTTCTGACCCACAGCTAAAAAAGGTTTCCGAGACCTAATATATTCATTAATTTTTCTTAAAATGTGAATTTCTATTAACCAGGACTACCATGCTTATGTGATGTTTTACAAAAATCATCAACGCAGAGTTTGAGAAGCCTCGTTCCAGAGAATCCCCTCGTGTCTCCTTTCCCCTTGTCCTGGTGTCGGTAATTGATTTAAGAACGGTATCCGCAACGGAACATCCGTCTCTCGCGTTCCAAGCGCCAATGCATAAATTATGGCCGATCCTTTTGCCGATTGTGCTTCGACACTATATACATAACTGAACCGAAGCAAAAAGGTCGTAATTGCGACGGACATCTGCAAAGCAATCGAAACAACTGGTGTGTGTAGTCATTTCGATTGCGATCCGTTAATGCTTCGCTATTTTCGAAACGCGTCGTAAATCCTGAGAAATGTTTACGACTGTCAAAAATTTCCGGAACACAATCAGTCGCGATCTTTTTGATGGTTTTTTTCGTCTTCGATGTAAAAAATTGAATGCGTAATCGCTCGTGATGGAAGTCATGCTTCGAAACCATTTCTTATTAATATATTTGCGGTAATAAGGTTCCACAAAAACATCGCGTAATACAAATCCGTGTTATACGAGATTTGAAGTTTATACAAAATTATCAAAGAATACTGAAGTTTGTTGATACCCTTTTTTTAAATAAACAATACAGAAAATATACATTTACGTATTCAGATAAAATATATTATAGGTACTTAAATTAAATTTCTTTGTGTTTCTTGCGCAATTTATTCATATTAAGTGATTAAATTGGGTCTCTTAAGAAATTTCGCGCGTATTTGTAGGGAGGTTATGTTTGACAGTTTTTATAAATCATTCTCCTTTAGATCGTCTAAATTTTCAAATGTTAACAGTTCGGATGTCGACATATGTTACTGGACAACATTTAAGCCGGAAAATCACTAATTATAAGATATGGTTAATAATTGATAAATATAATTTCCAAACTACACGCGAAATTCGTTTTTAAAAATAATAATTTACGCACTTACAACGCTCGAATTAAAATTTCAATTTAAACACTTATAACGAATTTGTATTCATGTTTAAATGTAAATTTATCAATAAATAATTTATGTATTTTAGCTTTAGTAAATTCTTTTTTTTTCTAAAGCATTGTTATTACAAAATTGTGTTATATAAAACCGTGCTAAGACCTAAGTGTACTAAAAAATCCATGTTTTCATAAAAACCATCTCTACTCAAATACAATCGCATCAAAATAATACATTCTCGGTGCATTCCACACTTCCCTTCATACAAAAATGCAACTTAAAAAAAACACGAAATGTCACTTTTGATTAGCACTAACCATCGAAGAATGTCACATATAATTCCATACACAATCCGAAAACAAAAACGCATACACACACACACACACATACACACACAAGACAAATCACAAAAGCGGCAAACGCGTCACATTTTAATAACACGACGAAATTTTCAATTCCGAGGGCGATGCAAAACCGCACCGACCCCCGACTTTCGCCTCCCCTGAATAAAATAGAGCGTGCTTTTCAAGTTCGCATATCGCAAACCGACGCACACGTTCGCAATAATTACACGTGTGTCTGTCTATGGATTTTCGGGAGTTTTCTTTGATGTTGGGTCGTTACCGGCACTCGTTCACCTGTGAATAACAAAGTCGCGGAACGGCAAAAGACGCCGAAGGAATGTCGCGTGGTTAATTTATGTATGTTTCTGAATTTTTGGTATAGTCATCGGAGTCCTGTTTGATCCTGGATTTTTTTCGTTAGAGAAATTTGGGTTATACGTTGAAATTTTTTAGTGTATTGCACGTTAATGTGATTAACACGCGAATATCGAATATAAAAAAAGACATTAGCATTAATTAAAAAAGCGATTTAGAATCCGATGAAAAATGAACGCTTTAACAATTTTATCATGAAAATATATATGCCGATTTTGGCTACAGCGCATTCCGGTACACTTTTCGTCGTTTCAATGAGAGCATTGTGTATCGTCACAAATAAATACGGAACGATCTGAAGCATTCGCGTTTATTATAATAATGCGGCGTCGTTCGCTACACGAGGTGATGAAATACATTATTGATTTTGGGTTCATAATAGGAAACTTCAGCCATTAAAAGCCATTACTCCCGGCTTGAGGGCGGCAATACTAAGTTGCCCCCAGGTCTGCTCACCCCTAATAAATATTAAATATTACACATAAATGAAAAGGTGGCTCCGGGGGAGGGCCCTTGCTCTAAACCGAGGGCTCGAAAGGGGCAGGGGGTGAGGCAATATTAATCTAAATCCAGGAATATAGGGCCGTATATTTGAGGTCGCGCTCTAAAAAGGGCATTTTTTTTTAATTTCGTATGAAATTTTTCATGATGAATATATTAATCTGGGTCACCTCTGAAAAATTAATTTAACATAAAAGCGATTTTTTTTTTGGGTAACATTTTTAGTTATTAGACTTTTTCGTTGTGGCGGTCGTAAATGTCGTATGTATTGTTGTTTGTAATCTGTGAATGAAACGGATAAATATGTAACGTATGCGCACGTATTCGGTTTTCGTTATTGTTTTTTTGACTGATCCAGTTCAAGATTCGACAATTTTGATAAGTCCCTTCGTTAGCATACAATGGACGTCTGCTACACATTATAAAGCCTGCGATGACGGAACGGCGTAATAAATAATAAAAAATCATAAAATATCTATAAATCTTGAAGGGTGGCCACCCAGAGTGAACTTAAGTTCAAAACTTTCGTTATATCGCTTTCCCTATATTGAAAAAATTGTATATTATAAAAATTTTGTTATTACGTTGTAATTTGCAGAAGCAATGTTTTTAATTTAAATAATTTGCGATATTTTGTAAATTATATAAACATAAACGAAAAAAATACATTCTATATAAAATTAATTGTAATTTTGAAACATCAAATTTTGAAAATTTCTGACATGTAATCATGAGAGTTTTTTTTTCAACAAGCGAGGGCGTTATTACACGGCTCGCGATTTTTAATAAATTTCACAATGGCGAAATTAGGCAAAGTTTACGCCTTTCCCGCTATATTTTCCACGCCGCGTGAAAAGTGAGAAAGCTGCAAATTAATATGGAAAAGTTTCGCCGCCGAATAACCGAGACGTACATTACGTACATTGTGTTTAAAAAATTCAAACACAATACAACTTTGTATACACGGAAAACCGCCATCTTTTATACCGTCTTAAATCTTTCCATGGATCTCACCTTTGTTCAATCTCCCAGATTTTTATGAATATAGCCTTAGAGGAATTTTAAATTAATTGAATTTTTGAATCAAGTGGAATATCCACAACGTCTCAAAGTTTTCAGTAAACAAAGTTTCGTTCGAGTTTTTCAGATGTTTTAACTACTCCGAAGTTAACTATTACTATAGTAATGCCCTGTACGAAAAACGCACATACGACATGCACCAGACAATCTCAAACTTTGCGATGTTATCCGTTGTGTGCCCATTACGATTTACATAATGACCCGGCGAGATGTTCCAAATTACAATAATTCTTCCGTTAAAAAAGAAAAGTACAGTTTGCAGTTGAAAAAATATACGAGTATTGTATTCGACGGCGTTGTATCGAAAATACAATGTTTTCACTTTCGTTTCGTCCGTTGTCCGATCAATATTTCCGTATTGCTGCACTATTATCAAAATGATAAATCACTATAATGGCTCGTTTTTATACGTCGGATCTATTCAAATTCGTTTATTGTGTAACATTTTGGATTACATGTCGATATTATGGATGTGTACGAGCTTAAGTGAAAAGAAATATTTAACGATTTATACCTGTGACGCAACATTACTCATTACTAATCTATTTATTTTATATTGCAATATATTCAAATAAAAATTAATAAATTTAAAAAAAAATAAATAAATTACTATAAAAAATATGGGAGATTTATTTTATTTCGTGATATTGAGTGCTCATTTGTCATTATTTGTATTCTATTGTAAAATTATTAAAAAAAGCTAACAATCATTTAGCATCAATCTTCTTTTTTATTGAACCATTATATAATAGTTGTAATTCATTACCAATTTTGTGTGACATCTCAAATGATCGAATCTGAGAAGTCTATTTCCGTGTAACTGTGGCTAATTTTGTGATAAAGGCCGTGTAGTTCCACGATAGGGTACTTAATTTTGAAAAAAAAGCTTCGTAATTTTATTTTTTTCGATAGTAAAAAGATTAGTATTGAAAGTTTAACAATATTTTTTCAAAATAACTGGTAATTTTATTTTAATATACTTTTTGCAGTTTTAAATAAGCAAAAATAAACGAAACAAACAATTTTTCTTAATAAAAATAATTTTAATAATGAATATTTTCACCAATCTGACTATTTGATGTCTAAAAAACGATTATTTGCAATTTATCATAAAACCTACAGTTGTTAACTTAAAATAATGCTCAGATTATTAAGATTGTCAAAAACGTGTATATACTAGTATTATAAGTGGACAGTTATCAATAAATTGTCATCATGGATTCGTGTATATGCTGTGGCAAACTTTTAGTAAATATAGTTCAAATATAGTTATATTAAAAAAATCAACTTTATTCCAACCATCACAGAATTAGGCAAGTCTCCTCTATCGAAAAAGTTAAAAAAAAAAACACATTGAAAACACTTATCCAGCGCAAACAAAATACATTCAACCATAAAAAATGGCTCAGCACGACAATGACGAATTTTCCATCAATTTTCCGATACAGTTCGCACAAAAGACACGTTTTATTGACATTACGAAAAAAGATGAGGCGACACGCTTTCGCAATTAATTTTATTGCCACTATCGATTCAAACAGCGGCAGTTTACATATTTTCGCGCTCGTTTCTATTTATCACCGACGACCGGCACCACAATGCCCCCGAATATAATATGTGCGTTATTCACTGCACATACACACACAATAAATCGGTACTGGGGCGATAATTGTCCGACGACTTGCATTGAGTGCGAGCTTTGCGTCCGTCGGGCACAATGGTCGCTTTCGTTATTGAAAACGCGATCGAACCCGTTCGAAAGCTGTACACAAGCCAAATTGTGTGTGTTTCGAGTGTTTTATTGGCGGAGTGTATTTTGAATGGCTTATGTAATTTGCGCGTTTTTTTTTATCGGATAAAACTTTAGGGATGTTATGATAATTGATTCGATTTCGGAAAATTGCTCGCTTTTTTAATCATTGTTCGATACGATTAGAATTGTGATGCGGGTTGATATGCAGATACCGAAATGTTGATGGTTTAGTTTTATTGTTTTATTATTATATACAGAGATTATTTTCTATTATTGTAGTATGTTTATCGAATGTATGAGTGTATTTCTGCATTGAAATGCACATGGTATATATTGACTGTTATTGACATCTGCACGCGAGCTTTTCATCGTTGATTTTATTATGCACTAGTCATTTTATTTTTACATTACAGGTGGCTATTTCAATATAATATGAATCATTTAAAAGTGTAATATTTATTTATAAACCCTCTGTTACTCGCGTAACGTCTATCACCTTTTTATCATTAATCAATTTCCATTATAATTTTTTTTACTATTATTCAATGATATTTGTGGAATTTAGTGTAATATGAAAATTTGATCAATCTAAAAACGGATAGGAGTTTCATATCTAACAATAAGATAATTTACTTTTTCTATTAAGTCAATCTTCATAATTTCGTTTGCAAGAAATTTTTGTGTAGGGAGCATTCATTTTTATTTTTTAACCAATTTTTTTTACGCGTACGTTTAACCTATGCAATTATAGAAAGTAAATGGCGCGAGAGCACCAAATTTTATTGGAAATCGATATAAATAAAAAACAGCATCTGAGACTTTTGCAACACTTCTTTCCAGAAATATCCATAAATCCATATTTTATGAAGTGAAATAATTTGATAATAATAAATTTTTACTAATTTATCACTGAAATTATATGTATCCAATAAAAGCCACACGAGAAACGGTGTCCCAAAACGTCACGTAATTAACTAAGTTTCAATCTACATAATCATTAATATAAGATTGTGAGATTAATTCCCATAAAAAATTGAATTACTAATAAAAAATCTGAAATTGAACATTTTCAATTCCATAATAGTCCAGACATACTTCGAATAATAACGAATAAAAATTCCAACGTAAATTCAATGCTTTCCAATCAGTTACTTTTGTGTTGCATCGTACCGTGAATAAATTCAGATTCAGACCGAAAACGAACTGAAACGGATACGTTGTACGTACCTCGATATCAAAGTACTACCGTATGCAGTGCATCTCCGATTCATTTCAAGAACAAAATCCCCCACGGGCCATGGGGGATTTCCATCAATCGGGGACAGATGGTCGTGCGCGGTCGACTGTTTGGCCAATTTCATACCGTTTCGCTATGGTGTCCCCTATCGACCTAATTATTGACTATGTTTGTGTCTATGCTAATATTTTCCCCCTGACGTTTAATTGACGGTCACCCCAGTCAGCATAGGTGCTCAACTTTGTAACGGAGGGCGTATGAACGTTGTGTAAATTAATAAACTGAGTTTTTTCGAGTGTTGCAATTAATCAAAGAAAATATTTGGAAATGAAAGTGCGTTTCTTTGGGTATGTTTGTTTATTCTGGAGCTTATATGAATATTTTTGTTGAGTCGTTATTGCATAGCACTGCTCGATTGGCATTGATTCGGGAACATCTGCTGCTTTTGAACTCTCTCTCTTCTCTGTGCTGAGCTATTATGTGTGTCTCCTATTATATGCGCAGGATTTAATTCAACCAAATTGAATCAATTATTTCGATGTGTTTGCTTAATATGTCAAAAGTGATTGTGACGTTTCAGTTGACTCTTTTCCTTTGTGCGATGTTGGTTTCGTAGAGCTTTCACCTAACATGTGTTTTTAATCTGTTTGTTTTTCATATTTCGTTATTCACTATACGAGCACATTTGGTCAGATGATTTTACACAATGGTTTTATGAGATTTGTTGAACACATAATTTGTTTTTCATCCTAGAACAAATTCGAATATTTTGACATTTATATTTAACTTTATAAATCAGTTCATAAAATATTTGCATTAAAACGAATTAATTTCAATTCTCAAGCGGCTGGAGCCTCATCGTAATTAAAATTATTACAATTAATCCTCCATTTCAACGTTTCATAATCTCGATCGATCATAACCAGAAGAGACAGCAGCAAAGCCACACAGATGGCGAAGTATTGGCTTTTAGATAAGAAAAACATCGGGGACCTTTGTCGGTCAGAAATTGGCCGACGGGGTCGTAATAAGGGTATGCGACCCTTCGATGGGGTCCTTCGAGTGTCCTCCCGAGAGTAGGCTCCTTGTTATTTTAACTACGTCTAATATAATTAGTTCTGGAGTGGCCGTCTTTGAAGGCTACATCGTAGGCCATCAGCTTTTGGTTCGTGACCGGAAAGCCACATCTAGACGTGCACATTCCGGGTTGGTTTCTGAAAATGCAATGGCGTATTTGTGGACGGGTATCGGTTTTCGTTATTGCGGAATTGTTATCTAATTCGATGTTGGTTCGGATCGTATTAATTTTTGAAGATCGTATAAATCGGTCAAAATGTAATAAATTAAATTGAAATGTCTCAACTTTGAAGATAACATTAATTGATTTTCTTTATGGTGTAAAGCGAAGAAGTTAGCTATGCACTGACGCACTTTATTCATTAATCTTTTCATTATTCAGGAGTTGCCTGAAAACTTGGAACAAACAAACAAAAAAAATCTCAAATGGTTTTTATTACTTTTAGAACTCTCATAATTTGAATAAATACATCTGGGCTTCGTATAACACGGCATAACATCGAGTTATACAAATCTGTGTTATACAAAGATCAAAATTTAATAATATCTTTTTTTTCGAATAAGCAATACAGAAAATGTATATTTACGTATTTAGATATAATGCAATATAGATGCTTAAAATTTATGCATAATAAGTCCACGAAATATGGTTTCTTAACGAATTTCGCGTAGTTTTTACGTGCGAGGAAGTTATGCTTGACAGTTTTTATGAATAATTTTCCTTTAGATCGTCTAAATTTGCACATGCTAACAGTTCGGAGTGATTTTTTTTAGTAATATTATTTTTAATTCCAGCAGATTAGCTCTCATGGCACA
Source organism: Hydropsyche betteni (assembly GCA_028571205.2). Taxonomy (NCBI): domain Eukaryota; kingdom Metazoa; phylum Arthropoda; class Insecta; order Trichoptera; family Hydropsychidae; genus Hydropsyche; species Hydropsyche betteni. Next base: position 1,523,040 of record JAOXNN020000033.1, on the reverse strand, counting down.
TGTCCCTTATCGGTACGAGATTGGCTCTCGGATAAGGCATATAGTCTAGACCCCCAATATTTAGAAAGACCTTGTCCTGCAGTGGACACACAACGGGTCGATAATGACGATGATGATTTAAAATTCCGAAACTTCTCACGTGCAACCGACAAATGCGCCATCATAATTTTCACGCATTCAATTCGCCGCACCGGAGTACACTCGACTTTTCAATTAAAGTTGCGAATCGATTTTTTCCAAACCGTGTCAAGTTCGCCCCACACATTGCAAAGCCATAATCGCACACGTGCCAGGCAATCAGTCTTGACACGTGCGCGCATATAATATGCATTAACTTTATTACGCGCAGTTCGAACCCGTCGGGTACATTCGGTAGGCACTGAAATTATAGCCGTATAGCACATTTCTGGCATTATACACATTATCCGTGTGTATGTGGGTTATTCCGAAAACTGTACCCCGTGTACAGTTCGACCAACCCTTCCGCGTGTATAATTTATTCGGCTTCGCAATAAAGTTTGAGCCCTTTTCCCACCTAGGCTCGACTTCTTAATGAATCCTCTAAATTATTACACGCGTGTCCTTTGAATTGAATAGTAATCCTGTCGAGCGCACTTTGACTTCGCGTCGTATACACATGTTTCTGTATGTGCGTCTGGAAAGTTAACTTTGAATTTTAGGGTTGCCGATGGAAAGGTATTATAGAATATGTATTTTTGTTATAAGTATTTTTTTTAATACACTCATTTTAGGAAGATGGATTTTATTGTTTATGAATTTAAAATTAAATAAAATCTCGTATATCACGGTTGATGAATTGTGATCTATTTTCTTACAAAAGGTTTAAAAAAAACAGATAAAAATGAATTTGGTAATGCTATACAAGTGTATAAATTATTGATTGACAAATTTTCATTTTAACATAAATAAAAATGCATTATAAATGCTTGAATTGAGATTTTTAACGAATCTCATTCGTAGTTAATGTATTATAAGTGCGTAAATTATTATTTTTATAGTTTGGAAGTTACATTTTTATCAATTTTCAATCATATCATAACGAGTTATGGGTTTACATGTTGTCAAGTAGCACCTTTTGCCATCCGAACTGTTAGCATGTGCAAATTTAGACGATCTAAAGGAGAATCATTTATAAAAACTGTCAAACATAACCTGCCTAAAACTACGCACGAAATTCGTTAAGAAACCTAATGTAAGCACTTATTATGCATACGTTGCGCGTGAAACACATAAAGAAATTTAATTTAAGCGCATATAACACATTTTACTTAAACATGTAAATGTATATTTTCTGTATTGTTCATCAAAAAAATGATATTAATAATCATCGAAATGTTTTTGGAACGAAACCCAAATTTTGTATGAACTTGAAACCTCGTGTAACACGGCTTTATATCACACGACGTTTCTATGGAACCGTATAACCTTGTTATACGAGACCCAAGTGTACTCTCCTTTCTAGAAAATAAATTTAATTGTTTATTGATCTCAAATCAAGTACCTATTTACTGATGGAAAGTCGATTGATAAGAAACTTTATATAAAATATAAATTAGATATCATTACATGATTCGGTGAAAAGCAAGTAACTTCCAAAGACACATGAAAATACATATCATTAACGTAAACCTTAACCGACAGTCAAAAGAAAGTGCAAATTCCTATATAGGAATACAAAAAGCGCCCATTGTGGCGGCGTCACACAAAGGGGCGGCGTCAGGGGAGCGCAACCATTCGGCGCCGTCGAAAATCGATCCCCGCTCTTGATTGATTGCCCACGTCTAGGAACTTCGTCCTGAAAGGAACGGGAGCTTTTTTACCCGCGGCCGTTTTATCCTTTCTAATATCCGGGAACGCCTTCGGCCAATTGATAGATTCGCTGCTCGCTGTACAGTGCGATATTAGCATGAGTGTTTTCTTTTTGTTTATTTTTGCGAACGGGAGTTTTGGAGTATAAATGAAATCTTCGCTTGCCGTTTGACTCGATGCTTATTGAAATCTTTTTGGATGTTTTTCAAAAGTTTGGTTTCAATTTAAGTTTCGCACGAACTTGAAATCTTTTTATATAATTCTAGCGATGTTCATTTTAACCGTATTCTTAACTCAAATCAACTATGTTAATTAAACAATTAATTGAATTTTAAAATTTTCGAAATTCGATTAATTATAATACGAGTCTCTTATATTTTATATAATTAGTAAGATTTCGAATTAAACAACACCTATATTACAATAATTACTTTTATACCCTGAAAAAAATAATACAACGCTCAATTACTGGCATTTGAAACGATACACAACATAGCAGCAGTTAACAACATCGCCCACGATGAAAAAAACTTAATACACCAATAATTCCTCATACTTTAAATCGCACCTGAATTTTGTTCCAGAGTTTCATAGCCGCTAGAGGGGATCCCTAGGCGCCATCGCCGAAAAACCTACAACGGTGAGTGCATAATCATTTTCTTCAAGCGAACCTCTTTAAAATACACTTCTTTCACAAACACATACACACCGCGTACCTTTTCAATCCGCGAACCATTCACCCGAGTTCTGTCCCGGTCGCCGGGATTTTTCTCCAAGGGAAGAACAGGGAGAGGACATCTCATTAAAGGCGGGAGGACCTCCGAGGGGCAGAGTGTCGTAAATACGAGCCGGTCGCAAACTTGTTGCATAAACAACACCTTAATGGATATTTTTCAGTGTAAATGATCGCTCCCCGAAGGTCGGAGCATCCGGAGGACGGTCTAAGGGTGGGACCGTTTAACAAACGAAACGCCTCAGGGGTGTTCAACTTTTTGCTTTGTCGTGTGTGAAAATTAAAAGCGCGATCGACCCGTGAGAATTTTTTTTTGTCGTTAGTAAAATTGTAGTCGGATTATACGAATTTCGGGATTTTGTGATAAATTGTATCAATATCCAATTCATTCAGAGTTGCTTTTATCACATGTGATAACGATAAACTTCAAATGATACTACACCCAATTCTCTTTTTACATGGTTCCGAAATAACGCAGTATGAAAAAATTACACAATGGTATGATTCGGTGCAGGCCAGTATACTATTATAATTATACTAGTATATAGGCCCGATGTTAATAACATCGGCTGTGGTTTTGTTAAGAAACGGAAAACGATAAAATGTGA
>JAOXNN020000033.1:1506487-1519769 GCA_028571205.2 Hydropsyche betteni | reverse complement strand
AGCAGCAGCTGTAGAAAACAGATACTTATATGGCATCAATTGCAGACGAGACCTTTTTATGAGAGCCATAAATGTAGCTGTAGGAACTCAGGGAAGTACATTTACATTGTCTGCTCACAATGGCAAAAAAATCGATTGCAGGACGCGCTTGCTTGGTATGCATAACATTCTAAATATCACAGGTGCAGCAGCAGTCGCCTATTACATGGGGCTTTCACTAAACGCAATAGCTACAGGAATAAGGCGGCTTGAACCTGTTGAGCATAGGCTACAGCTTATTCCAGGACCTGTAACAGTTATAGATGACGCATTCAACTCAAATCCAGCAGGAGCTAAGGCTGCAATGGAAGTTTTGAGAGTGTTTGAAGGCAGGAGAATAGTTGTCACTCCTGGCATGATCGAGCTTGGAGCAGAAGAAAAGAGTGCAAATGAAGAATTTGGCAGACAAATTGCGAAAAGTTGTGATTTTGCTGTTCTTATAGGGGAGAAGAGATCAGAGCCGATTATCAATGGCATGATTGATGGAAAATTTGACATGGAGCAGTGTTTTGTCGTAAACTCTCTGGAGCATGCTACAGCAGTTTTGGCTAATCTTACTCAGCCAGGTGATGTAGTGCTATTTGAAAATGATTTACCGGATAACTACTCAGAATAATATACAATTCATTTGAGAAAGGATAGATAATGAGCAAGACTCTTGCGGTTTTTTTTGGCGGGCAAACTGTCGAACATGATATATCGATTATCACTGCACTACAATTTATCGAAAACTTAAACTCAACTAAATATAAATATATACCTGTATACATAACTAGAGAGCTGATTTCTCAAAAAAAAATTAAGTATATTGATTTTACAGATATAACTATGTATAAACGATATTAATGTTTGATCCATGGTGTACAAATGTTAAATTTATAATAAATTATTTTTTTAGCGCCATCGTTCGCATAAATCAAGCGCGAACTTATTTTTTAATTGACGTTTGACACACATAGATCGCGCCAAATGTATCGATTAACTGTGTTTGTTCTTTAAATAATATAATATTAATATTAATATAAAATTAATTAGTAGATGTCACTTTATTTTAAATATAACAATTTTTAATTAATATTTATTAATAAAAAAATAATCATTAGATGTCACTAAATCCAAATATAATATTTTATAATGAATTTTATTCCAACTATGTGTATCTTAGTATTATATCTCAGCTGGAAGTCTTTGTGTGTTTGATTAAAATTGAAACAATATGTTTTTGAAGTTTGACAAGCTCGTTTGAATGCTGAAAGAACGATATTTCTACCCCTCGTAAGTTTCTCCATGGAGGGGTGGCTTATAATGAAAAAATGCAAAAATATTTTTTATTATTGTATTTTAGATTCTATAGAATAAATATATTAACAAGTTTGTTTAAAATAAGTGAACACGATTTTCCTATGCGACCGTTTAGTGTAGGGGTCGACAAACTTTTTTTGAAACATAAAAAAATTTGAGACTATCTGAGAATATATCTGCTGTGGGTTTTTTTAAAGGACGATTAATTGATTATTTAAAAATTAGTGATTACTCAATATAAAATAAGTTTCGTAGAAATAAACACGTGTTGCCTACGTAACTGCTTAGCATACAAAAATAATAATCATTTCAAAGACATTTTTTTACGAATGCAACACAATCATCGATCAAATATTATCCCATATTCTCCAATATGGAGTATATGCTGCAATTCAATATTTTTGTTTTCATAATTGTCACTTCAGCACGTCTAGAAAGTTCAGCAACCGTGAGAATTTGATGAATAATATTGTGCATGTGATAACAAATATGTATTTTTCAATTGACAAAAGCATTCCTGATGTCTTATTGCGTCGCGCATTACAATGAATAATCAGATTGTTGGTGTTTGTATGACAATTTTTGTTATCTCGATGCTATCTTATTAATTTATTTATACTTCAGATCGTTTATTTGAAAAAAAAAGAAATACTTTCTCGCACAATCCATCATCGTCTGTTGCAATATTCATGATTTTCCAAGACGTCTGGCCCTTTTTTAATATATGCAAATGTCTCCATTCTTCGTAATTTTTGTCGCATGCGTGTATGCATATACACAAAGAAGCATTTTGAATGTTCAAAATTTCGAATTGAATTTTATGCCGTACTTATTTTTGTTTTCAATATTATTTTGAGCGTTAAATATATTTTTTAAACAACAAGATAAAAATATTTATATATTATAGGTCAAATTAAATCTTTTTGTTGGGAAAATTTTCATTTTAATAAAAAAATATTTGATATTCATATAGCAATATGCATGTGGTACTAGACAAAGCTAATCAAAGTCTCGTTGCATCTGAAACATTCCCAGTTGTGTCTCGGGACTTACTTTGACCAAATAACACCAGATATACGTACCGGTATACGTTTGTTTCTGGGAATATTGAAGAAAGAACAAAGAAAAGGCTTTCTTAATACAAAAATATGATCAGATTTTCATTCCGAGTTGAAAAAATAATAATAAATGATAAAAAAAATAAGACTTCGGTCATATTTCTATATACTTTTTTTCATTTCTTTTTTTTATTTATGACATTTAATTTTTCGATACTTCTTCCTATGAACGCAATTTTTAGTTATACCTATTAAGATTATAATTCTAATTAAAGAGATTCGAGTTAGTGTTTTAATTGAAAGCCATATTTTTAAAGCATACAAAAATTTTCGATTTGAAAACTATATTTATTATTTCAAATACACTCATTCTAATTTAATACGACTTTTATTTTTTTCTTCCTCCCTGTTTAATTGAATTAAATATTCTAAAAAAAAAAAAAACACTCAAGCAACTCAATAAATTCAAGCATACAATCAAGTTTATTGAAAAAAAACCGTAATATTCAGAAATATAATGTCCTATAAATGTAATACGTGAATATTAGTATTAACAGAGAAAGAAAAGTCTCAAACACGAGGAAAAATCGTAACCACCCCTAGTCGTATCCCATTTGAGACCAACCTCCTGTAGTTCAGGAAACCGAGGGACTGATTTATGCGGTATGTACGGTAGGAGGTCAGGTATTGCAATATTTATCCTCTTACCGCATTAGTTGGAAGTCCTTTCCCTTTCCCTTATCGTCTATTCGAAGATTTATCGAGTATTCATCGGTGTTTGTTTTCCTAACATTAATGTATCCGAATGCAACCGCACCTACATATTCGTAATATACTGTAATGCACCTCCGTTTCGATATTGCCGCTTTAAGGGTGCATTGTATTGTAAGTGGAAATTTTCTATTTGATACTAAAATGCTATATATTATATGTATAATAGTTGCAGATGTTGTATAGTGAAAAATATTCGGATACGAATTAAAAGATTTTTAAATACAGCAAATTATTTTTTTTATAATTATTATTTATATGTTTCGGAAAGAATATAGATTTATAAAATTACTGAAAAAACAAAGGCGGATTTCCTATAAGAAAAGCCTGCCAAATATGAAATATTTGTTATTTATAAAAAAATATATGATACGAAAAAAAAATGAAAATGAATAATTCCATACAGCACTAACCAACTTCGTTCAAATAGCGACTCACAAAACGAAAAACAATCATCTCGATACAAAAAGGAAACTTATCAAAAATTTCCCGCGACTAATCCCCCATCACAAAAACGGACTCGAACTTTCCGCGGCGGCCGAACACAAAATAAATATCGGGCATATCCGGCCGAAATCCGGGATTCCGAACCGTCGTCGGAACATTTCAATTCCCAGGAATCCCGGACCCGTCATAAATATTAGGGGAATCGTCCCGGGACGACAAACCCTTCCCGTTGGCCGGAGCAGCACTTCTTAGCGGGATAAGATCTGGGATTCTCGCGGCCTCCAGATTGTATCGGACGAATTTATGGCGTTCGGACTGGATTTCGGAAACGGAAAAGTCCCGAAAACGTGTTGAAATTCCTCGTTTTAATATTCGACTGTGAATTTTATTATTGTGGATGATTTATGCGGGCCGCGTTCCGCTCCCGAGGCGCCGATTTTTATCTCAATCATTAGGTGCGTTTTCATGTCGGTTATTTAATTAAGTGTTTTTTTTTCCGCAGGTCGTATTGGGGTTTTCCTTGTGAGATTGTATTGTTCGGAAAAAATTTGGCTGTGAAATGTATGAATTAACTTGAATATATTATATATAGTAATTAACAATGGCCGTGTGTGCGCAAGCGAATTTGTAATAACTGTGTGTTCCGAAATAACAGCTCCCAGGGAAAAGCACCTGTAGCCAGAAAATTTATATGCGGTTTTAATTGAAACCGAGCTTTTGCGGTGAAAAGTCATACGTACGAATTTTACGGTCGGAAAAACTGCTATTTCCCGTTCGGAAAATCCTCGCGTGATGTTTTCATCGGTCACGATAAATTCGGCCGAAACTCGACTCGATATTTTCGAAAATTCAAACATTCCCAAAACCAATCAATCACGTTCAGGAAAAAACCCAAATTTTTTTACTACTAATCCAAAAGCGAAATATATTTCAGTCACACGAACACCCTCCGAACACAATTACCAAATAATTTCAACATCGAGAACTCATCTCGTATTCCATCACCGTTCCGAACGCACACATATTCTGATATTGGAGCACGATCTATCCGACAAAACGGGAAAGTGTACATGTACACCGGACGAAATTGGACGCTTTTCTTCGCAGCCATTTCGAATGCATTTTCTTCCCTTTGTGTGTTGCTGTTTTGAATAATTGTATTGGAAGGTGCTGCCGAGGTAAGCTTTTCACCCCCGCACCCACTTCTCCATTCATTTTCCCCACTTTTTCTGCGGCTTTTCGCCGAAAGGAAACTCACCTGTGCGAGACTCGGCTCAGATATGGGCAAAATAATTTATTATTATGCGAGTCGAGCTCTAAGTGCTAAATAAATTATGGCATTTAAGCGATATGCGACATACAAGATAATTAATTACTCGCGAGCGTATTATATTCCGTTGCCTCCTATTTATATAATGAACCAGCATTGCTGTAATGTTTGTTCCATGTGAAAAAAAATATTTTAGAAACTTCTATAAGTAAATTTCATAAATAATTTGTTATGGAAATAACACTTAGGCCAGGCGCCCACTGCGATTTGTAGTCGCGAAAATGGAACGCGTTGTTTTAGGTTGAATTGCGTCCATACGGTATATGGGCGCACTTCAACCTAAAACAATGCGTTCCATTTTCACGACTAAACGATCGCCGCGACTACAAATCGCAGTGGGCGTCGGGTCTAATAAATACTTGGGCCTCGAATAACACAGTTCCACAAAAACGTCGTGTAGTATAAATCCGCGTTTGAAGGTCGTACGAAGTTTAGGTTTTCGTTCTAAAAAAACATTGAAGTTTGTCAGTACCTTTTTATTAATACCGAAAATACACATTTTCATGTTTAGATAAAATGCATCATAGGTGCTTAAATTAAATTTCTTATTGGTTTTCACGCGTAATTTATGCATTATAAGTCTGCAAATTAGATTTCCTAACGATTTTCGCTCGTAGTTTTTACGTGTGCGTATTGTGGGGAGGTTGGCAAAAGGTGCTGCTGGACAACATGTGAATCCGAAATTCGTTAAAACATGGTTAAAAATTGAAGAATATAACTTCCGAACTACACGCGAAATTCGTACTCGAAAAATTCGTTGAGGATTTCAATGTTAGCACTTATAATGCATTTTTATTCATGTTAAAACGAAATTTTATTAATAAATAATTTATATACCTAAGTAAAGGATTACCTAAATAATTTTTGATTGTTTTTTTTTTCTAAAACCGTGTTGCATCAAAATTGTGTTATATTCAACCGTGTTATTCGAGGCCCGATTGTATTTTTAATTAGATCAATATATTTAATGATTTACGCAGAAATATCAATATGAATCTACGTCACGGAATGTTTCTTTTACGAATCGAATTATTAAACGATATTTTGCATCGTGTTATTACGAACGCTCGTGCGTATAATATAATTAATACGAATTAATTTGATATTTTATCTCGAAAGTTAAGTCCCTTGTTCGCGTTAAAAGCTTGAGCACTGACAGAAACTTATGGACACCGCGTATAAATTAATTAAGATTAACCTCTCTTGGGGGGCAACATTGTTGTGACATTGAATGAAACACAAAACGCGTACAAATATAAATCTTCGTTTTAAGTCCTTACATATTATTAAAACTCGCAATATGGCAATATTTCATGTGCGCAGCCATTCTTGATTTCTACATAATGCAATATTACCAGTTGGTTCAGCGCATAGTTTTCAGATTGTCAAATTGTTTTCGCAATCTCAAGAAATTAACCGAAACTCAGACTGGGTGGAAGCGTCTTTCGTATATATTCCTCTGTACTTGTTTCGTGCACAAAATATTACTTAGCATACTATTATTGCATATAATGAAGAGCCAACCGCAACGCGCTAACTTTAATACTCTACCTCTAAATTTGAAATAGTTCAAACATAAGATGAAGAACCTTATTAGAATTTGTAAATCTTTGCGGAAATTATTATCAAACACTTTCGAGTGAATAATCGCGGATTTCATGCTAAACTTCGTGCATTGTTGAATTAAAAGCTATTGCGAATAGCATACGTGGTTGCTATGATTATATGTATTTCTTACTTCTGCGTTTTTAGAGGGGTTTTAATTCGGTGCGGAAGTGTTTGAATTATCTATTCGCATCACGTCCTTCTTCTCCGCATTATAATGTGCCGGAGGAAAGTTGTCAATTGTATTTTTTCCATCTGGTAACAAGTGACTATAAATCAAATGTACGTTCGTTTGAATAGCTTTTTAATGACCATTTGCGAATGGTTTCCGATTTTAACTGTCAAAATGACAAAATAGTTTTATAAGAAAATAAATTTTATTGAATATGATTATGATTATTTTCATACAAATACATCCAATCCTCTTTTTACACGGAAATAGATTCCAGAAATTGCCGTGGAAAAAAAATGTATGGTTACCATATAAAAATTTATGATGGGATCCATCAGTATATTTTGATGGAACTTTCATCCTTTCAAATATACTTTTTAAAAAATGTGTTGTTTTTGAAATATTTCGCCATTTGAAATCGTCAAAAAACATCGTTTTTTTTGTTATTTAATAACCTTAATTGTATACTGGCCTGCACAATAATAATATATAGCATAATAACATAAATATATTTTATTTTTATACCGGTTAAAGTGAAAAAAAACATTATAAAAAAAATCGGTTCTTCTTCTTCTTTGAAGAGTGTTAAAATGGTATAGTATAAGTACAAATCGATTTTAATTTACGAAAATATATTTTTTCCGTTCCAAAAAAAATTTCTGGATTAGCAGCGTTCGAGAGCGCAAACATACGCGCCGATTTTTTAATAAATCGAAAAAAAAACAGCAATTGTGAAACGGATGGGGACTGCGAACAACAAATAATTGGCATTTCAAACCAAACATGCACTCACGGTGGGTGGATATTGGGTGGTTTTTGTGGGTGGCGAAGTTGCCCGATCGGAACGATCGCCTTCCAATATAAGCCGGTGCGCAAACATGGGAACATCCACTGGGCCTAGGGGTGGATTCTAGGGGTTGTTGGCTTGGATTCGAATTTTTCTCCGATTTATTTGGTTGAAAATATATGATTTTTTTCGGTAAATACGGTAAAATCTGCATTCAGCAAAAGGAAAATTTCTCCAGTTGATACGAATATTGCGGTCGTGATATATTCACTATGAGTCGTATAAATGTCACGTTTAATCACAATTTGATATCTTTGCATCGAAATCGATGTTAAATGGAACAATGTTGTGTTAAAACTCTCGTTGTAATCCATCACGCGCCATAAATCTGCTTCGTAACTTGATAAATCCGTAGTCGTTTACGGGTTGGAATTGTGCGTACGCACATTTCGAATTTGAATATTTCGATCGCATAAATCACAATATATACGATGTCATCACGTACTTTTTTACGACCTGCGAATTAGGCGCCGACGTCGAACGAACGTCCTGAATAATGACAAGTCGCATTTCCTGCATTCGGTTCTCTTGATCTTCGGATCGATTGACTGAAATAGTGTTTTGAACTGGAAAATTACAATTTTTTACTAAGTATATATATATTTATATATATGAGTATATATGTATATATTGGTTATGGTAGGTGTGCTGTTTCGTAGTACTACAGGCAATAACGTTCTGCTATTTTTCTTGTTTTCCGCATCTCCGTGTTTGCTCCGAGATCTCTGTTTGACTTGTGTCTTTCGTATTCGAAGGAAAACTCGTCGAACAGAAATAAAACAAAGTTTCCGAGTCATCGTCCTCAAAACAAATCTCCCGTTCGGATTTGGGCGGTAGACCGCATATGAAATATTTCCGAGTGATGAAAAATAACAGTGTCGCTTTTAAACGCTTTTTAATCATTATAAATCTTGATTCTAGAAAAGTTTTTTCCTTAGGAAATCGCCTAAAGTACTGAAAGTAAACATTAGGAATTCGAAGATGTTTGTATTGTTTTCATAATATTGACGAAAACTAAATAGGTTTCTAGGAATATTTGTATATTTCGTTCAGACGAAATGTTCATCATTCACAATCTGTATTTGATATAGGAAAATATGAAAAAAGTCAAACTATAATATTATATATAAGAAACGTAACAAGTTAAGGTTAGTAACAAGCGAAGGTTAGTGCAGCCAGAACTAACCCGCATGAATGAACTAAAGTTTCTTTCTTATTTTCCAATCGTCTATAAACGTTCTTTCATCAGTATTCTTATATTTTCAAATTTCGAAAGCTAAACAGTTCCTTTGTGATATTTTCACTGAATTTTATATCGAACCATCGAATCAATTGGGAATTCGAGGTAACTTTAGTGTGCTTCTTGCTTTTTTTCTTCCGATCTACCCTCCGTACACACTATTCTCTGTCTTGATTTATAGTTTAAGTGAGGTACGCATCTCCATTTGCATAATGTAATTCTATGGGGAAACGTTTTCTTTTTTACGGGGCTTTTTTCACCAGAACAGCTCGGTTATACTGAACTGCTACATAATACTCGCTTTTTTAACATTTACGAAAATAAAAATAGCGAACACGCATACCTATGAATGCAAAACGATATTCGCGCGCCTTGAATTCGAAATACATTCATTTTTCGCTGAAAAAACTCCGCTAAAAATTCACATTTTGAATGTTTCAAAATATTAAAGATCGCATTATGAAAATATGGAAATTGTGCATATAAACGTTATAAAAATAATATAAAAAGGATAATCTTCGCGGTCGGCTTCAGTCAGAAATCCAGACAAACGGATCCGGCGATAATATCTCACACGTTCCTTTTGATATTTAAAAATACGCGCGAAAAATTCTCGTTTCGGGCGAATAAAAAAAATTTTCTACGAAAACGAAACGGACGCTCAATTAACTCTCTGAGACGTCGCGTCGAGGAATCGCAAAATAAATAAGACCGCGAGTCGATTTTACGCTCCAGCTCTGATTTATTTCCGAGCGAATTTCACTAATTACTCGCAAACGGTTTAAATGAGGCGTTTATTCGCGATTTTTTTTTTCACATAATACGTCGCCAATGATATATAGCATCGATCGAAATCATCAACCTGTGAAATATCAAACGATCGATATAGACAATAAATTCCCTATCGACTCTGCTATGTTCAAAGGTGTCGGCTTCGAATTGAATAATTGTTCCCGCGCATGTGTATTTGTACAAAAGAGAGGGACTGATAATGACAATTATGTAGACATAATGTGTAGACGGTTGGCCATGACCGCGGTCCGTGGTCCTACCAATTAGCGGCGACCAAATTTGTGGCGCGAATAATTGAATTAATTCGAAAGCCGGCCGAAGCTATTTCTAAATGCGATCCAGAAATATATACGAGCGAAACTATAATGCTTTCTAATTGTGGTGTTGTATGTTCGGAAAGTTTTCGTGGTGTTTTCGTTCGATTCGAAGATTAAGTTTGATTAATATATATGATATGATTGAAATAGGGGAGACTTGTCTAAATCCGTGACGCGTTTAAAACTCGAATAAATTTAATTTTTTTTTTAATATTATAATATCAACGTATTTTCGAGAGCTATATTTATTGAAAACACGAATATATCTTGAAGTAATTTAGTAACAATCGTTCATATGTGATGCCAGTATAGATATGTTTTTTAACGATTTTCGGTTTTTTCATCAATTACTTTAATTTATTTCTACTTTTTCGAAAACTGTGAAAAGCACCAGTTTTTTTTTAATATTTTTAATGATAAATCTCCTATAATATTTAAATGCTAGTTTTTTTACTATAGAAAATAATAATATTACGAAGATTTTTTCGAAATTAAGTTTAGGTACTATTACGGAACTACTTGTGTTAGTTATATTATAGTATCACGGAATGAGATGTTTCAGATTCAATCTTTTGAGGAGATGACACCCAAAATTGGTAATGAATTTCAATATATCTCAATAATAATTCAGTAAAATAGAAGGTTGATGCTTTATGATTGTGAGCTTTTTTTAATGAATTTACAATAGAAAATAAAATAATAACAAACGAATACTTAATATCACGAAATTAGACAAGTATCCCATATATAATATATTATTATATGAAAAGTGGGATATTGAAATTAATATTTTTTCAATTATATTAATATGAAAGAAGCTATTACGAAAAATAAAAAATTCAACATATCTAAAAAAACTATCGCAAAACAGACGAAATAGTCAAAGAAGCGCTCAATTCATAAACAGAAGGACGTTTCAATTTCTCCCTAACTTTTTTTTCTCTACGCACACATTATTTATTTATTTTTGATCGGGATCTACGCAATGTCAAATGTTATTGAATGCTAAAGCATTATTGATGTCTTTGTTTCGGGTCGGATAGGCCTTTGACAGGGGTGGCCTCCGCCGTGAATAAATTGTTTTCTTGCGGTTTTCAGACGTCGCCGCTGAAGGACCCGAAGATAAAAGGTGGTACGTGACGTGTGCACATTGTCATGACCCGGTTATTTATAGTCCTTCCGTGAAAAGTGGTGCCTGAAAAAAAAAACGAGGAAAATGAACGGTTATTGTCGAGTGAAAGAGTTGTCACCGTACGGAAACTGGCCGAGCGTGAAATACGCGTTTTCATGGGTTGTTGCTTTTGATGGTTCCTTGTTGAACGCTTTGTTGAATTTTTTAAAAATTGCCATTGAAATTAATTAACGGATGGCTATTTTAATATTTGTAGTATCGCGTTCGTATTTTTCGTTTATACATATATCAAAGCTCAAAGCGACGTAAGTTTTGATTCGACATGTGAATAAGTCGCAATATCGTTTTCCCTTTTCTGCGAATTTAGTATCCACTAGCCCAGAAGTTCTCCATCTTGTACTGGTAGGGAGTGTTTCTGACGTCGGTACATGCGATGCACGGTTTGACATGAGCTGATTTATGGAGTTTAATGGTGGTCCTGAGGGCTAATCGAGCAGCAATACCACTCGACTCGAGAAATTAGAAATCTTTTCTAGAAAAACCTCAGAAACACCGAGCATTCATAGTTTATTAGAGTCGAAAGGCTTTTCATAGCATTCATTCCGCTCAAACCTGCTCGTAGAATAAACAAAAAATCAAATTATTCACAGACGATCAACTCGACCAGATCATATTTTCGCCGATACACAAACACACGCCCACACCCGCACATTTTTTAACACGGAGAGAATGACAAGAGCGAAAATTGTGTTCGTGCCTCCACTGGAATCCGCTTATCGACTCCGCATCCTCGCCGGATGAAGGGCTGTATTCCTGGGGGTGGTATGGCTCCAAAAATATGACTATCAATTTCCGCCGAGGACGGTAATTTCCGGAGAAATTTTAAAGTGTTCACCGATATACGTTCGTATTGTGTGTGCGTATCTGTGCGATTTTTTTTTTTTTGCGAAACTGAGTTTATCTATTGATTGAAAAATGTGTTTGACTTGCCCTTCATGGGTTTTTTTGTCGGCTTTTATTTAAATTTCGCATCGTCCGTATGATTGAGTGTATGTGATTTCTTGAAATAATGACGCGGACGAGTCGATGGTGAAATATCGTTTTTCCGTATATCTTTCATGGGATTTTTTTCGGAAAGGTCTTTATCTTTTCATACAAAGAAGGAAAAGCGCTTGAAAAACAAAAAGATGTAACCTCAAACGAAAAATGTCGATTGAGGTTCAAAGCGTAGTGGCTTTATTGATTCGGAAAAATCGTATTCAAACTGAACGGATGTATTATTCTGTCCGTTTGAAATATATTGTTCTTTTGTCATCGTTGGTTTTTATGTTCTTGTTGCGAAAATGTGAATTTCGTTGAAATAGCGATGATGAGATTATAAATGTGATATTTTATTATGAAAAATGAATTGTTTTAAATTTGCGACTCTATTTGATGCGTGAAATTCTCATATAATTCTGATCAAAGAGATTTTTTATGCGATGTTATTTTCCACTCATTTCAAGTAGTTTTTCTTAATATGATAATTCTGTGAATGAAATATTTTTTCAAAACTCTGATCTTATCAATGTATTCTTCAATTATCTCGAGTACAATATTTCCCGTTTTATTTATGATAAAAATATATATCAATTTTTATATAGATTTGCATAATTTGTATTAGATATAATTTACATAATAATTCCATATTTTAGAAACATTGAAAAATCCTTGCAAAAGTTATTTTTATATATATTCAATATCGAAGCGGGTATTTCAATCCAAGTGCTTCTTGAATTCTTAAACGTCATCGAAATGAAAAATAATTTGAAAAAGGGAAGCAAAGTTACTTTCTTTCAACTTTTTTTATTATGTATATCTTTTTACTCTTCAGCTATATTGGAAATATGAAATAAACGGATGAAGATGCAATTGTTTTATTTTATTCGACGGAGCGTACAAATGGGTATTGATTTGTATTTTGTTTCATCCGTAAATTAATATTCATTTTCAAGATATATAATATTTAAATAAAAAATTTAAAAAAAAATTGTTAAAAATTTAATTAACTTCATAGATTTTTTTTATATTCTACATACATGTTTATTAAAATTTGTTCTGTATCAAAATCCAAAACATAAATTTTCACTCGAAAAGATCACCTCGGCCATTCACCCATTCACGATTCCGCTAATAAAATCAACCGCGAATACGAAACCCACCCGAAGGTCTCAATCGAGACATCGCCCTT
>JAOXNN020000033.1:1467389-1493419 GCA_028571205.2 Hydropsyche betteni | reverse complement strand
ATTTCCGCAAAACATTCACAATGTAACAGAAATACATTATAACTATAAATTATCGTCAGAAATATTCGAAACAATTATAAAAATTATTTTGTATTGAAAAAATCACATATTTTTGGGTTTATATAAGCCTTTTCAACGATATGAATTAATTTGAACTTTTGATCGCATCACATTAAATGAACTATTAGAATATTGTTTGAATAAGGGTAAACGAAAAATAAGAAGAACAGAAACAACAAAACATACGTTTGAAAAAGGTTTTTCAATGATTGGGGATTCAATTGAATATTTTTATGAAATCGATTGAATTTAAAGTACACCAAATATTGCGAAAGATAAAAAAAAGTATTAATTGAAACAGGACTGCAGAAATTGAACGCAAACAGAAAAATATCAAATTCGGACACGCAAAAATCACATTACGACACACGATAAATAGAACATCAGAAAAAATCTACTCTAAGTAAAACGAAGCAATAGAGACTATCAAATTAGACACCCCACAATGAAAACGTTTGAAATGTGCCACATCATACCTACGTCGTGAGCGATTAAAGCCCTCTTCGACCGTGACAAAGGAAGCTGTTCGCTTGCACAAAACACCTGTGTCCCTCGCATTACGAACTTCTTTCTCTGCGTAACTGCGGCCCGTTCGAGTAAACATCCTGGGGATCCTGCAGGAGCACCAGGTGATTCCCTGGAGACGATGCGAGCGGTTCAGCATCAATCTTCGGCATCCGTAGGGATGAGAAAAACTTGGCCCTCGGGAGCGTCTTGGATAGATGTTTGTGCAAATAATTAAACGAGCCGAGCTTTTCGAATTATGCGTTGTGTGGAATTTTCGATGCGTTCAAATTGTGAAGTGTATAATACTCTCGGGTGTTGTACGGTTTTGTATAATACGGTTTTTATGTAAGACGGTTAATGAGTTGTGGCCTATTTTCGTACAGCACGGTTAAAAAAATGAGCAATGTTTTACTTGGATGCATAAGATATTTATTGACATGAATAAAAATGAGTTATGAGTTTTTATTTTGAGATTTTTGAAGAATTTCATGGGTAATTTTTGCATTATTGTTTTTTTGACGAATTTCGCGTGTAGTTTGAAAGTTTTGTCAATTTTTAACTATATTTTAATGAGTTTCCGGCTTAGATGTTGTTCCGTAGCACCTTTTGCCATCTAAACTGATAGCATGTGCAAATTTAGACGATCTAAAGGAAAATTATTTTATTATAAAAACTGTTAAACATAACCTTTTATAACACGCACACGTAAAAAACTAATAATTAATTCCTTTAAGAAACCTAATTTGCGAACGCTTAACGCATAAACGCATTAATAAATTTAATTTAAGCACCTATAATTCATTTCATCTAAATACGTTTCAATTTTCTGTATTGTTTATTAAAAAGGGTATTATCAAACTTCTATATTTTTTTGGAACGAAAACCTTAATTTTCTATGAACTTCAAAACTTATACAACACGGATTTGTATTACACGACGTTTTTGTTGAACCATTTAATAATGTTACGCGAAGTTCAAATATACTTTCGATTCTACTCATATATTGCATACGATAGTATATATCGGCGGGAAAAAATACAATAACTTTGTGGATCGAGATTTTTTCACAAACTTAAAGCATTCCTGTTTTGGTATTGTATTGTGTATATGTAGCACTTAATAAAAGAAGTATGAATAAAAAATATCGGCGCTTGTGCGTTTCGTTCGCCAAAGCCCATAAATCTTTTTAGCATCCACAACAGGTGTTCCAAAAAAGATGTATCGTTCCTGCCGTGACATTTGTTTAGCCTTTGTGTTTCCGCTTGATAGTTTCAGAAGCAATACAACACAAAATTTATATATAATATATCGTGTTTAAACTTTACATCTTAAATGTTCATATTAAAACGAACATGATACATCATTTTTTTAGTACGACGCTTCAAAAAAGAAACATATAAGCATCACACATTTCAGACAACACACGGGAGGATTTTAGTGTTGAAGACGTGAAAAAAATGTTTTTCAGCGAAGGTATGTCAATCATCGTCGGCTCGTCATAAAAGTGAAGCGGCGTACGTCCAAGAGTCGCCCGCTTTACGACCGAGAATTTTTACCCGTCCGGGGAAACTCAGGTTCGAGTTTCCCCGCTTTCCCATTTTCCCTCCCATTTTACGGCCGCTTTTTACGATATGATAAAATATTTACACGCCACTGTCCGGCGGCCATCGCCCAAATGAATAATTTAGACGCGTAAAAACTGACGCACTAAATTACACGCCCGCCGTGCGCCAAAGGTCGAAATTGTATTACGACAAGTACGGAAAAAAAATTTCAGGTTATTCATTACAGATTCGCGGTATTTTTCGACGAATTTAATGTTAATTTAAATTTTTAATTTCACGATGAAATTCAACATTACTTGTGTGAATTATTTTTTCTTCACTCATGTTATAATATCAAATTTGATCCAACATATCAGATGACTTTAAAACGAGCTTATGTTATATACTAGTTTTTTTTTTATATTTTACAAAAATTAAAGAAAACTCCACACGAATAATTCATTCAAAATGACTAAAGTTAACGACAATCAAAGCATTAACGTGAGCTTTCGCACTTAGTTACAGTTAATTATAATTAATGCGGATACGCTATATTCATATAAACTGTGTGCCCGAAAACACGAATGGCACACGTTGTAAACACGCGCGCTTCACTAACAGCACTCGAAGGGTTAATAAGTCTTTATTTGGCAAGAAGTTTCCCGTATGATATATAACATAATGATAATGATAATTAACACCCAGAAACTTGGGCACCGCTTTCTCGTTTCTGGCACACACATGAACGTTGCTAAAAATTGAATTAAAACTTTATCCTTCATAACCATTTTTTTCAGTTTCATGAAATGAACCGTTTAGAATCCATTGCGGTTAGTTACATTTTTATCTTTTGAATATTTTTATAATTTAACCAATTCTTTTTTCACACGGAGATACGTTACAGAGATTACCGTGTAAAAATATAGTGACCATTTAATAATTAGAGATAAATTCCATCAGTATATTTAGATGGAACTTTCATACAAATAAAATTAATAAAAAAAAATTTAATATGGAATAATTCGTCATATGATATCAACGATAAAATCGAATTTTTAATTGTATATTGGTATGTTATAAATATTACCATTGTTGCATGATTATATTTTTTTTATATCGTGTCAAAGTGAAAAGACAGTGTTAAAAAAAATCAGATATTTTTCTTTGAACCATTTAAAAAGAGTTTAAGATGTAATTTCATAAGATGTTATATCCATTTTATAAATTTTTGCTCAGCAGTACTACAAGATTCGAACTCATTGAATTCAAACAGATCATTCGCTCACATCTAACGCATCAAATACGCGAAAAATTCAAACCACCAACCTACTAAACGTTAAAACACACACACACACACACACACACACACAAAATTCCAATTTTTATGCGTCGGCTTTACAGCAATCCCGGCACCGAATTCGACCGGCAAACAAAGCGCGAACTTTCACAACGCACCGGGAACTTTTCAATTTCGCGCCCGTCCTTTGGCGAAATCGCGGCCGCGTTTCGCGCGGGATTTTCGCGAAATCCTATAGTGCAGGGGCACGGTCACGATTCTCTGCCCCCCGGACCCCCCCGGACCCCCGCGGGGCCCCATGTATCGATCTGGAGCGTGCGCCCCCCGCAGGAGTCGCACGGGGAAAATGCGGCGCCCAGGTGAGCCCATAGCCGCGGCCAACCTTTTTGTTTTGATACGAAATTCGAAATATTTCTTTGAAATAGATTAAATAGTAAGAATATTTCATTAGACATGAAAACAAGTGGGAATTTGTATGAATCGTATGTCTATTTCGTTTGGATTTAGAATTCGGCAATGGTTCGTGAGACACGTTTTCGTTTACCTTGAAATTTTACCCTTATATCTATTATTATCTTTTGATTACTAAAATACATATTGCAATAGAGAATTTTTCGAATTTTAGAAAAAAAAACTTGCCAAATAATTTCAAGTTGATATTATAAATATGATCACAACAATTTGCAGACCTCGTAATTTGTCGTTTAACTTCAATGATTAGTAAAAACTGGTGTATTCGAAATAACTCAACTTTGATAATTTTTCTATACAGGATGTTCAAAGGTCTTCTTAAAGCCTTGAAGACGTGATCGTGTTATATGGAACATTTTAAATTAACCATATTTTAGTCTAAAATATCATAGTTTTCGAGTTATTATTATAATTATTTCGATTTTTAAGAAAATATTTAAATTGTCGTACTTGCACATTAGTAATACCTTAGTAAGGTAACATGGTGAACTAATCTTTTTTTGTTCGTTGTGTATTTAATCCATAGATATGAATGAAAAATTTTATATTAACACTCAACTATTTGAAATGCATGATAAGTTATTAAAAAAACTTGCTTAAGCTATGGGGGACTAGAGTTTTTCGGTATTTTTATTTGATAAAAACAATGTCCGAAATTGTGAAGTATTTTTTTTTAAATATCTCTGTTTAAAGATCTTTCGATTGATGTATTAAGCATTCAGATATCTGATCGATTTTCAAAATTAAAGTACATTATTTCATTAGTAATTCCATTTATATAGGAAAAAATAGAACTTCGTATATGATACGACATAAATGTTTTCATTTACCATCTTAAAATTCGTTTTCATCAAAATAACAAATTTACATAAAAAACCTTTCTTAATATTTAATACTAAAAACATTCAGCTTAGCAATTCAATTCAATTTTTCTCCATTATACCGAAACCGAAAAAAAAATTGTCTCCAAAGCTTATAAAGTAAACACGCCGCATTAAACTGTTAACGTTTTCGATTTTCAGCCTCTTTCCCAGGATTACCTTTCGAAATCCTCGCGCTCGGACTCCAGGACACGCCGACACTTGTCATCGGCTCAAACAAGTAATCCCGGTTCGCGAAAATCTCGGGAAAATCCCGGCATCGCCGTCCCGACGAGAGTTAAGTGCGCTTATGGGGCACGATGCAAAAAGCGGTATGCGTTTCTGTCTTTCATTTGGCGACGGGCTTTTGATTATACCCGTCTGTTTGTCTTCCTGTCTGTACGTGACGTTCGTCGAAATTTTGCGGATTTATTGTTTAAATATGGGTTCGAAATTTTGCTTACCGTGGCTGTTCGGTTTTTTAAATGTTTGTTGTCTATTTTGTAGACATTTTTCCGTGTTTTTATCGGTCTATTTTCGATATTGAATGAATGCTTTCGAATCCGATATCGCAATTGAAATATAACGTGTTGATATTGCATTACGGTGATAAAAGTGGCATCGCTGGAAAATTTTCAATTTTCCGATGAAAAATATGTTACCTTCATAGGGGAAAGTGCCTCGAGAAAGAATTCAGGAAAAAGCAACGCTGACAATATTCTCTCAGATTTCGAATATGAAAATCGAAAATATTCTTCTACGGATACGTTCTAAATTCGTATTTATCATATTAGCTCATACCGTAAGGCTTGTCGTATTTTGAAAAATGATCCGAAGAGTATGTCGAATTGTCTTATACATGAATACATCAAGCTAATTTTTATTAATAAAATTCTCAAGCACATTCGAACCGAAAAAAAAAACGACAATAAATTCAAATTCCACCACAAAACCAGGCTATTAACGTCGGAATTGTGTCGCTCGTTAGATCTTCGATACGCGGCGCTAACGTTTTCCGGCGAACAAATTTTCAAATTTTAAACACACACACACACACACAATGCACGCAGAAACAGGGAAAGATAGAATATGCGGTGGGAGTAACTCGCTACCGTAAATCATGAGGCCGGTAACTTTGCGCCGCTTATGTGGACGAGAGAGGGGCGAGGGGGCGGGTCGATAAGGGGCGCCGGAACGCGGAAGTGGGTGCTGCGCCCCCCCGATCAAAGGGCCCCCATCTAAAGCAGGAATTTCTCGTAGTCGTACGGTGCGTTGAAGTCAGATACTAAATCTGAATGCTGAATCTGTAGGTTTTTCTAATGCGTTTCGTTTTTTTTTTTATGAAATTCGAGAGAAAAATTGTTAGTTTTGTATATGAAAAATAATTGTGGAATTTGGCTTTGTTTTGTTGAATGCTTCGGTTCTAAAATATATATGCAAAATAACTGTCTACTTGATATTCATCGGAATATTTCATTTCAGGATTAATTACTCAATTCGCATTCAAAATAATAAAAAAGTTTTATGGCGCGCGACAACGAGACGCTATATATTTTTTTAATACATTCATTAGAACATTAATCGGCAATTAATCCTGCGTAGAAAATTCTTTTAGGGTGAATGCATTACATTGCGTGAACATACTAAAAATCACCCCCATCGAAAATAAAACTAAAGAACAACCTTATCTTAGCTCTAAAAAAAAAGAAACCGTAAGGGCGCACACTAAAAACCGACGATAAAGAAATCGGCATAAATATTTTTATTGCCGCCCCGAGACTTAAAATATCGTCATTATTATTTTCCTTACGAAATTATATACATATATTACACCGCGTTTTTTCCCTCTCTTCGGTCGGTCTCTGTTCGTTTTTCCCAAGCGATTATCGTAAATGTGAAATACGAGCGGTCGAAAGGCTTTCCCGCGTTTGAATTTTCCGCGCTTCGTTTTCGTTCATAATTTATGTGTACAGGGGCATTATTCCCGGATCGATGCGAGAAAAGTCGGGAAATTAGCGCACACATGCTCGGGATCTCGGAAAATTTGAATCGCGAGTTTTACCGACCCTTATAATACCTACCGCATCGTTGCCTTTCCACATAATATACGGCTTAATTTGTAATTTGTTCTTGTCTATTTTTCATACGAAAGAATTTATCTTTCTGTCTGGTTCTATATTATATTCTCTTATTCTTTTTATTATATCGAATAGCATTTGTTCATCTTAAACTATGTTTTAACTTGCAATTCCAACTTCTCTATACTGCAGAGCTGCAACAAGAATGCAGAGCAGTTTGCCGTTTAGTTTCCGCAAATACAATTGTTCGAGCAAATGAATCGTTCCTCTGTCGAACATATTGATTGCTCAAACTATCCGTATGTTTTCCCGTTGGTATATACATACGTTTGGCTGTTGTTCGACAGAAAAGGTGTGTCCTCACTGGCGTCCTGCCCAATTACAGCAGTGAGTGTATGCAATCGCAAATGTATGCGAAATGTATGCAAGCGGTGCCGAAGAACTTGAATAGGAAACTAACTTCGTAAGACCACCCGATTCCTTTTCTTTCTGATTGTGAGCTATGTATAATTTTGAAAATAAATACATATATAGTTTTTGTAAAAGTTTATTAATATCATTGATTAGATATTGATTTTTTTTAATAAATTTATATATTTTCTTATAACAAGCTTCACTTTTCTGATAATTGATTTTGTTTTTCGTATCAATATTCTATGCATATTGGTTTCGTTTGAAAAATATTTTAATTGAGGTCATCAAAATTGAAAATGTTGAAAAAAGTTTATTGTAATAATGTCAGGAAATAATTAAGTATAGTCGTTTATACTAGAAAAAAAAGTTCGAAGTATTATATATACTTTTCATTACTTGAGCACCTGTTCTGAGTACACGACAAAAGCTTTCACTAAGCTGAATCGTTTTCATTAAATTTTTACACTTTCTCGCCGTAAGGAAAACCGCTTTGAGTATATGCGAACTTGTGGAAAATTCTCTATCGGAAAGTTTTTTGCCGATCCATTGTTCGTACGCGGTTGTCGGAAAATTATACGGCTTAACTTTCGAATAAATTTTTAATAGTCAATGGTAGTTTTGCCTTTGCGGAAGCAAACTGTGTCTAGTGACAAAAAGTATTCTCTCACATCTGCACGTTTCCCCTACAGGTCTTTTCCGAACACATATTGTACAAACTCGTAGGCGTTCCATTGGAAAAGCTCCAAGACACCTCGTTACAAGGCTCGAAAACATTATCTACCCTATCTGCGGAGGGAAAAAATATCGTTTTTTCATTAGAGCACATTCATTTTGACCCTTGACACATAAAAGGACTACCTATGTACGTACTTTTCAATAGCGAGTGGTCTGCAAACGGCCCGACGCATAAAAACACCGTTTTTTTCACACAGTATTGATTTCTCTTTGAAGCATTTCTCTCGACTTTCTCAAAAAATAAGTCACCGTCTACAAACAAACTTATCATATTTATAAAATGACCGAAACGTATTCAACTTGACGAGTTCAGAGCTATTCGAAGAACGCAGATTTTCCACCCTCGCCCGGCACTCGAAGCTAAAAGCGCAAAAGCTCGAGAACGGGAGCTTTCCGCCGATATCGAATATCGATTCTGAAGAGACGGGACTTCCTTTCGCGGAATCTCAGATTTCTCTCAGTTTCGGTACAGTTTTCCAGTTCTCGAGTTTAGTGCGGCCCTAACGAGCCACCGATGGAAAGAATGTTTGGCAGAGATTATATGGGCGGGTGTCGTAAACAAGACTTTATTGTTTTATCGGGTGTCTGGTCTGGCCCCGTTCGAGGCGAGCTTCCGACTCCCGAAGAACGATCGTCTTCCGGTTTTAAAAACGACGAGCCTTCGAATAGTATTTTTATTATGGTGGTGGAGTCGTACATTGTCGTGCGCTTGAATTTTTATTCATCTTTTACGATTTTCGTGTCAAATATAGATCAAGGGTTGGAAAATTACTTTTGAATGATGCATTTGGGACATGAGAGCGTTTAAAAGCAGAGAATTTATCGTATTCAAACTTTGTATTTTTTTTTTTAAGAATGATTGGATAATTCAATCGTTTCCGTTTATTTTATCCATACTACAAACTTTCTATTGCTCGATTGTTAATCGTTCTTTTCTTCGAATATTTTTTTCTCAAATTTTCAATAATAAAAGTTTCCTGGATATCTATTGAATTCGTTGAAATGTTACGAAACGCAGTAACCGTTCCTTACTGGTCTTATTAAATCTCATAAAGAAAAGTCGTGAAAAAGTTGTTCACATCGAAAAACTCGTAGAATTTAAATATGCTTTTAAGGATTTATGATAGATATACTTAAACCTGAAACTTTTACAGCGCACTCATTCCATTTAAATTAATTTCAATAACGAGTAAAATTCTTGCGCTAGATTCAAATGAGACGATATTTTTCCGAAACCAACAAATAACAATCATTCCGCTAAATACGTTTACAGTGCTATTTGAAATTTTAACGTTTATTGCAAAAATAACATATCATAATAGGGATTTTGAGTGTTTTCAAAGAACGTTCAAATGAACGTTAAAACAGAACAATACCCGCATCATTTCGCTACACATTTTCATATTGAATTCGACGTCGAAGGCTTCTTTTCTTTACTGCTTTACATAAAAGAAAAAACTCATACATCATTTTTTTCGCGCAATTTGCTCAAAAGAATGAAAATGAAAATTGAAGGAAAAAAAACCCAAAGGAAAAGTACATCATCTACCAAAGCCCAAAGCGCTTCGCTCATTATGTCCGAATATAGTTAATTTGAACGAAACAAAACGCCTTACAATCGATTTATCAAAATTTAAATTGCAAAAAACGTATAAAAATAATAAACAACACCTAAGTAATAAAATAAAATGTAAATAATGGAAAAAAAACTCCCCTCCGACACATTAAAATTTCGCCACCTAATAAAGATAAATATTCCCATTGGCGCACTCGCTCGATTTTTGTCAAATTAATTTTTCCTTTTTTTTCAATTTACATATTTGTATTTGATTATATGTGATTTCATATTAAAATTAATATGTATCGCATGTATAATATTTACATTGAATAATATTTGAAATTCTTCAGTGTGAAACTAACATTTTACATTATATTGCATTCTTCGTACGTAAATAACGTTGCTACCTTAAGAAACCAAGTGAAATTCTCATATAGCATGTCGACGGTAACAATTACACATTTTTTTCATTTGAATCGCAACTCTATCATTAAAAATACGTACATGTATACAGGGTTTACTATTTAAATTTTTAGTAGATGTTTAATACGAAAATATTTTATATTAAAATTCATCATATTTCACCATAAATTAAACAAAACATACAATATACACATCAATCCAAACAAAATTTTCAAAAACTCAACCGAACACAAAATTCGGCCGCGACGCAACCGTCGAAATGCCGGAAAGCCTTCGAATTAATTCGGTCTCGCACTTACATTTTTACGCCCGCATGTAAACATAATGGGGCATCATCCATTCGGCCCGATGCAATTCCATAAATGCGGCCATAAAATGAGCTATGACTTTTATGGTTCCACGGTTCGTGTCTTTCGCGCGGGTACGTGCCCCGTTCTGTTTGCACGAAACGCCGGTTTTCGCGCCGCTCACCTCGTTTTATATTTGTGTGTATGTTCCGTGTGCCAGCGGGTTTGTGTATGGGGTATTTATCTGTTTGGGCGTTATGGTATTTATGCGTGTTTGGGCGGGTTTGTGCAAAGTGCGCGATCTTCGGGTGGATGTTCGGGTCGGTCTTATCTGCTGGTTTTAATTGGTCGAGTGGGTTTTTCGATGGCGATGGGTTTGTTTTGTGAAATTTATTTGAGTGTGAGGGACGGTCGAGGAAGTTGGTTGTTGGTGGTGATTAATATTGTCGGAATTGTAATAGGTTTTGTGATTTTGCTTATTTAATTTTATGTGTACGTGATTTTGATTGTGAAATATAGCGTTTAGTCAAAAAGTGTTTAGTCGAATTGACAAGTCTCGTATCATAATTTGAGAATCACAGCTTACACTACCGACCCTCTAATAATCATGTTTGCCTTTTAACCGTCTGTGCCCGGTTAAACCTCACGTATATACAGGGTTTTTAAAAAGATATTTTGAAAAACATATTTTTTATTTCATAATAAAAATCCTGTTTTACATACAAAACTATATATTATAATATAATTATTTAATATATTTTTCATTTTTTTTTTAATAAAATTTATTTTGTTTACTAAAGAGATATCTAACGAAGTTTCATACATAAGAAGATCAACTTTGAATTCTTCGAATAAACAAATATCTAAAAAGATTCAGCTACTGTTTCAGAGCTTTGTCGACACTCTGCACATGCACTACATGCACTGAATGCAACGTATGTCAGGAAAGTGGCATGGAAAGGCCCAGAAGTGCCTCATCCCAGCGAAAACCGCCCTTCGTGTTCCGGCACTTTATCGCGCCCCGAATGCAATTATTTCGAGACTAATGAGTCATAAAGGCCCCGCTAGAGACCCGAGAAAAACCAATTTTCCGAGCTGAGGCTTTTCCCAAACCACCCCATCCCTGTATACACCCCCTTTCGCCCTTCTTGCCCCCCCCCCCCATCGCCGTGATGTTTGAGTTTTCCAAGTTTTTCGTTAATGAGAGAGTATCGGCCGATTAATTGCCGATTTTCTACAGTAAAGTTATGATTTGTTTCTTGGTGCTTTTAAATTAATCGCTTTTGAATCGGTTTTTATTTTATTTTATTCAATTTTCATATATATAAGAATACTTCTGTATATTTTTTTATAGTGTGAATTAATTGGTTTTGAAAAAATGTCATAATTTATTATATATAATATAATATCATATAACTAAATAAAATTATTAAGTTTCGGTTAATTTCTGGTGTAGAAAGTCTTTATATCAATTTTTATGCTATCACAAAAAAAACTCTATGAGAATATAGATTTTGAATCTACTCGAATAACATTTAGAAATCCACCGGGCAATAATCTCTGATAATCGTCGCCTCGCCTCGTCTCTTTTTCATCGAAATTTTTTAGTCCCCATTCTTGACGTTTTCAAACGTAAAATCACCATCATTATTGGCCTCAAAGTATCCGCAAAGAATCGACCCTCTCGCCTATAAGGGTAGATTTATCGGCCGTTTTAAAATCAATTTGGGCGGGAAAAAGAGAGAGAGCGGTTGATAAATTAACCGCATGCCGAACAAAGGGGACGATAAAAACGAGAGGACTTTTTCCCCGAAGGTTATGCGAATCTAGGAGTACCTATCGGAATATTTCGGGTCTGAAACTCTGAACTTCCTTCGGGACCTCGCGTTCCCTTCGATGATCCCTTCTGTGTTAATTCGCACAAGATTCGATGTTCTATGCGCGTTAGTGACTCACCTGTTGCGTGCTTTAACAGCTATGTTCGAGTTAACACAAATTCGTTATGTTATTATTAGGTTATTCGTGTATCTAATGAATACTGTAGTAATAATCATTAGATAAATTAATGAAATATTTAAATGGCATTTCTATATATTCAATTTGAATGAAAAATATAATGTTGCATTTGTGTGAAACAATGAAAAAATAAACATGGAATCCGCAAAGGAAGACACGTCAACTCTGATCAACCGCAAAACAAAGTACCGACAACGAGCGATGGTACTAATGGAGAATTTCAATAATTGTAATGGAAACGCGCCTTTTTTCTAAATAAAAAAAACATATATACACACATATATCATGTGCGCCTCGGTAACAAAAGTATTGTTCTTTACTTTCTCCCGTTGAGCCCCGTTTTTTTCGCGTTTTCACAGTTTTTTTTTTTCATTATTCATCGGCACACGTGAAACAAAGCCACTCTTGCGCGGAAAAGCCATACCCCGCGTACGGTTAGCATTTCTTTTGTTTTTTTTTTTTTTAAATATTTTTCCACCATTTTTTTCGTGTTCCTCTTTTTCCTCGTTCGGTTTCAACGTTCTTGTTTCGTTTCGTCTCGTTTTGCGGTTTTTTCCCGTTTAATTTTACCTTTTCGAACGGCATCGCGTGCTTCGAAATTCGTCGGGAGTTTCGACACGCGAGCTAACCACCGGCGGCGTTGACGTTTCGGCGGCGCCGACTTATCGATCCTTAAAACACGAGGTTTTTCTCAGAAATTTTATCTGTTCTTTCAATTTTTAATATCTACAAATCTATATGTTCGTATTTTTATTCGTTTGAATTAAAATACAGAATCCATATATCGATTATTATAAATGAAATGATCGGAAACTTATCGAAAAGTTTTTTTTTGTTTTGCTGTGAATTTCTATATGGGATCGAATGAAAAATTTATTTTAACCCATTGAAAGACATAATCTGTGTGTTTTTACGCTATTTACATATAGTTTGAACTCCGGTTCATGCAGTTAATCCTCGTTGTGTTTGTGTGATATTGAGCGTACAAATCGCCGCTTTGTACCGAGAACAATGCGCGGAGGAAATCACGCTCGAAACGACGAGCACAAAAGGACTCGCGACTTCCCCTTTGTAAAATCCTAAAATATATAAAGAAAATAATACACACATAAGAAAAAAATTGTGTAAAGGTGGCGCTCGAACTCAAAAGAAATAAAAATAGAAAATAACGCATGAAGATAGAAAAAATGTACGTACTTCTTATATGGAATGAAATCGCGCATCTGTTCAAATATTAGAATCCACTGGACCCTTTTGCCTGTTCGAGGGATAGTGGGACCATTGTTTCCTCGACTGATTGAACCCAGAAGGCGTAGTCTGAAAAGCGCGTTCGAGCCTGTAAATTTTCGCTGAAAAAGCCTCCTCTAGAAGAACTAAAGGAAAAGTCTTAGGTTCACTTAGTACAAAATGTATGCGAATATCAAAATTTTCTAGTATCTTCAACAATATTTTAATGTTATCTTTTATTAAATTATTTATCAGAACTAGAAACATGTGTCATATGTTTTTTTTAATTATCATATGATCTAACCACAAATTCCAACAGCAAAAAATACTTTTATAAAGCCGACAATAAAAATACAACTTTTTCTAAATATTTTCTCATAGCGTACACATGTCACTGAAATAGTAAACCGAAACCTTGAAAAAATGTTTCCTTTAATTAAGGAACATTTCTCGAACGAGTTGCACGGTTCACATGCGAGACAACCATCGAAAAGACAAAGTGAATCTCTAGAAAACGCCGAAAGAATCGGATTTCTGAGTCGCATGAACCTCCGAAAAAAATCGTGAAATGTAAAATGAACAAAAAACAAAATAAAAAGCCTCGAGCTTTGTGTTGGTTATAGAAATCGCTGACATCACGTACAACGATAAAGTTTAAAGTCGCGAAAGACTGGGCACACCTGGTGCCCTATAAAAGTTATATCGGTGCATAATTGGAAATTTCACTATGGCGAACGAATGGAAATTGTGCATTTGATTCAGAAATTATTAATTCCGATGTGTGCCGAATCCGAAATTAAATCCTGAATTTCACAATATTCAGTCGAGAACGAAAATCAATGATAATATTGAAAAATTTTCTGATATTTCAATCTCGAGTCTACGTCTAAAGTAAAAGTGTTTAGAAATCGTAGAACTCGTCTCAATAAACTGATAGGTCTTTATCATCGAGTCCTTAGAATCCTTTCAAGTCGTCTTCGGCGCCGTAACAGGACACCCTCGCTCACAATATGTACTCATTCTCCCGTTTTTTTCCCCAATCGAAACGGTCCTGTTTCGAATTACTCGCGAATACGGAAAACAATATGGAAAAGTTACGAAGTCGCGGCGAAAAATTGAAATGTGCCAATTCCATTTGCAAAACAGGTATCGAATGTTTTGAACAAATTATTTGATTTTGTTTTCGAAAAGGCGCAAAATTATAAAAAACAGTCTTTCTCAATGTACTTTATGAAAATGTAGTTTTTAGTTTCGTATGTATTGTTCTTAACGTTTATGAATTTTTTTGCTGAATTTCGTAATATTTTTCATTATTTTCAGAATTTATTTTCATGAAAAAATAGTAAATCTTGTATTTAAATAGTAGGTTTTTTAATCGAAGATCACTCGCGTTGTAACGGGAGCTCGCTACAAACGACTTTCTTCACAGTCGGCTCGGAAAGATTAAACGGAATCGATCCGTGTTTTTACACTCCTAAACGCGCACACGTATAATAAATATCCAGAAAATTTTCAAACGAATCCATTTTTATTTATTTTCAACGAATAGATACGGCACCCGAACGAGATCCATTAGTGTAGCGGTCACGCGGCCACATGGGGAACGTCTCGACTGTCTGCTTTTTTACTCCTGTTCTTCATTTTATTTTTTCACATTTGAACGCACTATTTGTTTTCATGGCAGAGGGATACCCCGTTCGCATTATCGTATATCAAAGGGCTATCCGCGCATACGAAGGAAAAAGGGCCGAGATTTGATATGTGCGCGTTTCATAATGCCCCGTAAATTACGGCATGTGCCCGAAAGCGTATTATACGAAAAATTTAATTTTTAGAAGTAATTTAAAATATAAAATGAGGGTTGATTTTGTAAAAATTTAATAAAATTTGAAACACCGCGTCAATTTTCGTCACCGAAAAATATGAAACACGCAATTTCGACGCCCTCAAAATTGAATTAAACCGTACAAAAAAAAAACTCAACATCACAGAAACGACATGGTCTTACCTCAAGAACTGCGCACGTATAATACATTTAAGCAGTGGTGAGAAAAAACACGCGAAACGAGAAAAACTCTCGAAGGGCCCACGCAGCCTTAATGTTAAAATAATCCCAGCCACGAGGGCTCCCGAGGGCCCTCCTGCTTCTTCGACGGGTCCGAGTGGCAAACGGAGGCTTTCAGGCCTTCATTACCGCCAACGAGCCACGGGCCATGGGGGTCATGGGGTCAACAACTGGTCCACTCGATGTCGAGGGGTAGACGTGCGAAGTCGCCGCTCTGTGTCAACATTGGCCTCGAGTGTAGGTCGGGCTGTATATTTTTGTTTAAGTGTGTTTTCTACGTCTATTTTGTAACGAGTGGTCGGCTCGAAGCACTTGAAAAATGTGGCGGGGTTGTCGCCCAGAATTTTCGGGGTATGTTGAGTGACGGGATGGTTGTGCTCTTATATAAGAAATATGCGGCGTAAATTCGGGTTTGGTTTAATTATCGAAGTCTTATTTATTTTTTGATCCGATGATTGTATATGTGTTTGCTGTGAAATTTCGAAGTCTAAAAATGTTGTTATGTAATACGATTTTGAAAATAATAATACGAATCCGTGCTATACGAGATTTGAAGTTCATACAAAATTAGGGTTTAAAAAAAAGATATCGAAGTGTGTTAATATATTTTTTTTTAATAAACAAAACATAGGTGTTTAAATTAAAATTTTTAATGTATTTTACATTAATTTATGTATTAGGTAACGAATTTCGCGCGTAGTTTTTGCGTGTATGTGTGTTGTAGGAAGGTTATGTTGGACAGTTGTTAAAAATCATTTTCGTTTACATCGTTTAAATTTGCACACGCTACCAGTTTGGATGACAAAGGGTGTTACTGGACAACATGTAAAAGATACGGCTAAAAATTGATAAATATAATTTCCAAACTCTACGCGCAATTCGTTAAAAAAATATTTTACACACTTACAATGCACGAATTTCTCGTAAAATTAATTAAAAATCATAATTTAAGCACTTATAATAAATTTTTATTCATGTTAAAATGAAAATTTTTCAATGAATGCTTTATATACCCAAGTAAAGTATTAATTATTTTTTTTCCTATTTTTTGTTATATCAAAATGGTGTTATATAAAACTGTGTTATAAGAGTTCCAAGTGTAATTAAAATAAAAATAAAATTATCAACATTTATCACCGAAAACCGTCTTCGAATTTTTTTCAATTCACGACTTCGCGTGTAAAGCTGTTTTCCCGAAACGAAACATATTGTAGGCTTCACGCTCGCTACATATCATATATATAAAACATACACATTCTTATATATATATTTATATGTTTATGGAACCCTGCCGCACCCAATATAATTTCATCCGAAAAGTTATATTTATGGGGCCGGGTTGAAATTGGCAGAAAAATACAATTCAACCGGTGGCCCATAATCCGACGCCGCCTAAAACCCGACACGGTCGGGATTTCATTGTTGAAATATACACTGGCGCGATACAGTGAAACAACCCTTAGCACCCCGTTCTGAAAATCCGCTTAGTAATGAGGGCGAAGTTTTCCTTTCTGTTCACGGTCCGTTCGTTTTTCTCTTTGCAGATGCTGAGGACGTACGAGCGTTAACGGGAAAAATGGTGGCGTACGCTGTCCTATTGTTGGCCTTCGTCGTTGTCGGTCATGTACCAGCTTTCGAAACAAGTGAGTATGATGCTTTATTCCTGGAAATACGTTGTGTTGTGATAATGCTCCCGAGCGAGGGAAATTCGTTTTGAATTCTCGGAGCCGTGATGCGGTTTTTTTATCGAAATTTTTAATCGCTCGAAAACTTTGTAAGTACGTATTTATAAGGTCTTAAAGGGAAAGTTTTGAAATGCTGAAATATCGCCGTTATATTAGAGATTTTTCGTTATCCGCAACGAAGCATAAATTATCGCAGCGGCTTTGTTGCATTTAACGACTTATTCTTTCGTTTTAATAGTTTTCTTTTGAAAAAGTCTTTTTTGTCAAATTTAAATGGGATAAAGTTTGAGCAACATTACCCTCTCGCTGGGGTCGTTTTTTCAATAGCAATTTTTCAAGCTTTCATTGTCGATTTTTATGTATGTTAATTTTTGTAGTTTCACAGTTAAATTTTATAATCCCTTTACATTATTTTTATCGGAATCACCATTTCACATAGACACATCTCCAACTTTTTAATGAACACTCCCGTTCCTCTTCAGCTCCCTTCTCCCCAGATTAATTTAATTTCACAATCCCTTAAAATCTTCATTTCACATACACACATCTCCAACCTTTCAACAAACACTCCTGTTCTTCTTCAACTCCCTCCCAGATTTTTTAAACAACACTTCCCAGACGATACTCGGCACGCCGACGCCAAACCAAAACAACCTTTTGACCGAAGCCGAATCAAAACCCTCAGTAGTCCACAGTTGCCCATTGTTCTTCGAGGAACGTCAGAAATTTCGCGCGCCCGTCCATCCTCCGGCACATCCACACGTCTTGTACGAATACGGCAATGTTATTATTAGCATTAATGTGACGTTTCTGGGTACGTGGCGCGCAGATGACAAAGGACGAAGGAGCCGTGTCCAATTAAACTGTCAGCGGGACCAAAGCGGCCGACACGTAACCGGTGATTAGCAGCTTTGGTTATTCCAGACACGCGTACGACCAAGATCCACCGCCGCATAACAGTTCAGGGGTCGACAAACGGAGGTGCGCGTGCTGCTTCTTGAACGGGACGGGAGGAAGAGGACTCCTGTGTTGATCCACTGATCGTTGACGAGTGGAGTTTTCGACTTTTTATGTTGGATCTTGCTCGGTTTCAGTTCGAAATTGAAGTTTTATTTTTATAAAGTTTTTAGTGAAAAAAACATTTGTATCGATTTTAATCATTGATGAGTTTGATTTTTTTTCAATTGAATCTTGTTTTAGATCAAAATTTATCCAATAATTGAAATAGTTAAATTGGAATTTTGATTCAAAAGTATTCAAATGTTTTTGACTTCTGCTGATAAAAGACGTTCGACGTGAAGCGAGAAAACTATTACATTATATTATACACCCGCACTGTGGTACAATTGTAAAGTTAGAACAGAGTATGTAATTATAGCCCAAAGCCACCAATTCGCTATTGTTTCAACTTGACTGAACCATTATACTCCAAATTGGACTCAAATGTCATAATAGTTTGGTCGTTACTTTTTTTACGACCGAAAAAATGTCGGAGAAAAACGTTCTGATTCATCTAATTAAATCAACTGACAATTACGGTCGTCCAT
The DNA here is from genome assembly GCA_028571205.2 of Hydropsyche betteni. Lineage (NCBI taxonomy): Eukaryota > Metazoa > Arthropoda > Insecta > Trichoptera > Hydropsychidae > Hydropsyche > Hydropsyche betteni. Next base: position 1,474,645 of record JAOXNN020000033.1, on the reverse strand, counting down.
ATAAAAGAAATGTAACCGAATTTTTTTTTTGTATTCCAGAAATTGATGGATGATTTTTATAATTTTGATGTTTTTGAAATGTAAATTGAATTTCACATGACATACGTATGAAGATTGAGTTTTTAGTGCTCATATCTACGACTGTCCATGTGTACGAAATTGAAAATACATATTTACTTCGGACAAATACGTGTATAATACGCACGGTTCTGTTCGGATGATAAACTACAGATATTTTGAATCATTTCTTGACTCATACATAGATAACATCGCAAAATACGAAAAGGCGATCAGCGAGCTTCAGTCAAAAAAAAAAATTGAACATTTCACTGAAACACGTCGTAGGATACTACATTTTGACTCGAGCACGATATTCAAATCATTGCACGTGCGATAAATACACTTTCTGTATCGGACCAAACAGAACGCCACTTATCTTCGGTTGTTCGTGTTTCCGCATAATTTTTCCACTCGCGAAACCCGAAACAGACTTTCCGCAGGCTTTCCTTTTTATATTTCCATTTTTTATTTTCGAATTTGGGGGCTTCGAGGTCCTCGCCGCTTTTAGCGATTACGAATACATCACACACACAGGTTGTCTGCTCTCCATATATCCACGTCACGGTGTCTTTGCCCTAACATCTACAGCCCCCCTCTGACCTGACACCCCCATCCGCTTCCCCTTATCACCCTTGGATTCAGAAACAGCGATTCTCAATGTTAGACCTTCGGATTTGAAAAAAATATATGGCATTTTCGTATTATGTACGAAATTGTGAATGTAGATTATTTTTTGTTTGGGCTTGACGTGTTTGTTATGAATCGATGTTAAAGTTGGACAGGTTTCCGAAATTTTCAGTAGTTTGAAACTGATTTACAGTTGTTCTTGTGCGTTTTGAACTATACTTTGAGAGTCTCTTATCTTTAGAGGAAACAACGAATGCACATAAATTCGAATCGCGGTTGCTGTCGCGTAATCGAGTCGCTTTTATCGCGTAAAATAAACGCAGTAAATTTTTGTCGCCCCCCCCCTCTTATATAAGCACTGTTTTTCGTTCAATAACAGATAATATAAAATGATATTCTTGTGTGCATAACAAAAAGAAATCTTCCGAAAATTCTTGTATGAATCGAAATAATTAAAAAATTTCAGTCGTTCCAGGTTGTGTGAATACATAGTGTTTGTTTTTTTTCAAACGTGTTGACGATCTTACATATCCATGAAGTTTTATCATACTATTTTCGATATGCCGTGCATAGAACGATATGTCAATTTGACATTTAAACGACGACCCGCTTTTTTGAAATGGCGTTCATTGTATGAAAATGTCAAATGTCTGCGCTCTTCGAAGTTTTGTTTCAATCCAACACTTTCTACGGCTTACTTAATTTCATAAAATCATTAATTCATATATTTATTGTTTTTTTTTTTATTTTTGTTCAGAGTAAGAAGTACTGGCTTACTTCCTGGTTTTTTTTTTCATTTTTTTGATTAACGACACCATTAATATGGATAAAAGTGACAAACGCACCAGCTTCCATAATTCAAATATAAGTTTCGTTACGTAAACAGATTTTCTTTTTTTCCCGTGTCATATATAAAATATTTTCATAATACGTATAATATAAACGTATTTGTTCGTGGAAATTGTATGGGGGTGGTATAATTTTTTTGAATTCACCCTTCGCTAATATCTGCGGCCGTAAAAATGGATTACTTAGTCGACACTTTTGCTATAGGGAAGGAACGAAGTATAATAAAAGCCCAGTTCTTTTCCTTTTGGTCACGATTTTTTATGTAATTTTTTTTTCACTTATTATTGTTATAATTGAATGCGATAAATCGCTTATTCCCACTAATTTCTCAACACGTTTTACTCATTTTTATGCTTTCGATTGTGAAGCTATTTCTTTAGTCAATTTTATTAATTTGAAAAAAAAAATGTGCATTTTTTCCATTTTTATGAGAAAGAAGATTACTTTTTTTTTAGTATTGAAAACTTCCCGTAAAACATTTTGAGGAAATTTTAATTAATTACGCGCACAAAAAAAGGCGTTTAAATTTTCTTACTCTCAGCTAACTCTTTTTCAAGAACATTCATTAGCCGAAATTAAAAGAAATTTTTCTTTCGCGGAAATTTCGGCAAACCGCAATTCTCTTATATTTTTAATTTATAGGTTTCTTATATTATGCTAGATGAAAATCGTTTTAAACCCCTGAAATACGGCGGAAATGGCAAAAGTCGGGCAATGAAATGACCTGATTTTTAAATCTCTCTCGAGACTAATTATGAAAAATTTTCGACTTATTTTACTCTCGATATAATAGCATACCATAATATTTCTCACTTATTCGATTCTCCGAACAAAAACAGCACTACGCGATCGAGTCATTAGAATACAATAAACACAATCTCAATCGCCCGCACCCGACACGTGTTCCACGTGCCCTCCATAACTGTTATACATTGCGAGAATCGGCCAAAAAATTCCAGAAAAAAAATTCCAAGCACGACCATAGTATACCTTTCCAGTAATCGAGTGATGTTATTTGTTGCAGTGCACTGCGGTGCGCCCCTGGGCATGGAGAATGGCGTCATACCTGACAAGAATATAACGGCCAGCTCGTCCTTCGACGACGGAAACGTGGGACCACATCACGGAAGGTGAGTGCATATTGTCCAAAATATATTGGGTTATATCATAACCCAACCCCTGACCCGAATAATATCCGTCGCAAATCGAACCGACCCCCCAAACGACGGAAATATCCGCGAGTAATGTACTCGTATTGGGCTTCGCAATGCGTATTGATATGAGATACTAAAAGTGTCTACTGTTCAATGAAATAAACTGAGTTATTAGAAAATATATCGAGTGCACATTTAGTTAAGAAAAAATTCACATATCCGTCGCTCGAAATAACAAACGGTAGTCGAATAAAACAAATATTTTCGTCCGCCGCAGAATATGAAAAAAAACATCCGTCGGAGTATTGCGGGACCGATGGCAAAAAGTGAAAAAGGATACCGCCGAAATTTGAAAACTTAATCTATGCTGCCTTCTCCGTTCTTGTTGTTGTTATTGGTGTAGGTTTTGTTTTCGTTGTTGCTCGTTGAACGTTGGTATGTCTGCTGAAATGCGGATGCAACTTGTGCAAGGATTCCTCAAAGTTTCAAATTAGTTTTGCATGTGCGATTCATACAAATTGCGGAAATTTGTAATATTATATTACTGCGTATTTCAGTAGTTTCATTTATCGATTAATCGAGTAATTTATCGGTTTTTATGATTATAAAAGTAAATTTTTTGATACGTATAAACTTTTTTGTGAGAAAATTTTATGTAACTTTCCCCTCGTAAAATCGATATGGAGTTTTTTCCTCAAAACACTCGTAGCTCGAACTCTCGTTTCTCATTTGTATGCTATATTACGTTTTATATAATACTCATGACAACACACTTCACGGTCTTCAATTAAAATTTGTTCGCTATAGAAATCATCAAATCAGGGGTTGCCATAGCGATACACGGATCGAGCTTCAATTAGCAGAGTTTATACCATAGGTCAATTATAATGTTATTACAAAAAATAACGACCGGTCGGGCAGTAAGTGTACGTTTGTTTTCCCGAAAACAATCGAAGTTTACGCCGATATGGCTGAACGATGGACGATGAGGAAATTGTGCGATCAGCTTCTTTCGAAGTAAAAGTGAGTTTGTTTTCGACACCATGGTATCTACTTTCAAGATAAAATTAAGTATTTCCGACCCCAGAATTATGTTATTGCGATTCTCATAATGTCGTATGTTTCGGGTGTGAAAAGTTTTCGAACTAACTATTCCAATATGAGTTCACGTTGTATAAATAGCAAACACTTAAGATGACAAAGGCAAATATAAAATGATTCACTTTATTTTAGTATTCATGAAATGAGTATTATAATATTTTATTTTTTTTAACCACATATCCGTTAATTCTAATAAATTTATCCAACATAAAAGTATCACCACGAAAACACAATTAATTTCTCGCACGTAACGAACCTTAATAATCAAAATTTTTAATAATAAACCATCGAACATGGTCACCCTCACGGTTCTATTACCCGAAAGGAGAACTGCGAAATTTTGACGAGGCCTTTCGATTCACTGTATATTTAATACTTGGTTCGCATTAAGAGCGGGTAATTGTATACGAGCGCGAGCGCGCTTCGGGGGTGATTAAAAGTTAAAATTGTTTTTTAACGACCCCGGGATTCGAACCCGAACCCTAATGATCCTCAAGGGGAAGCCCCGCGTCGTCATTCGATATTCTTTTGTGGGGAGATGTGTGTTCTCTCTATCTGTATGTCTCTCCATATGTTTGCGGTATGTGATGTGCAAATCTATTTAGGCGTTCGGGTTCGGCATGTGCGCTTTCAAAATAGCATAAACCCAGTACTTGAATTTCAAATTGTTTTTTAACGTTCGATATATTTTAATATATTATGGAAAATTCAAATGAATTAATCGCTTAATCTTTGAAGTTCGCATTCATATTTCGAAATCGATTAAAAAAGCTATAACATTGAAAGCTTATAGCTTAATTGAAAATTTTGAATTATACTCTCTGAACAATTTGCATATTGTTACGTTAACTTTTCACTTATGTATCGTATAAACTTTTATTACATTACATATGTATGAACCCATTACATCCTCATTTCAGAAACTTCAAGCTTAATTTTAGGCGCAACAAAAACCCGCGCCTACATTTAGAAGCGAAACGGACCGCGAATATTTAAACAAGCTAACCAAATCCTATATTTTCCCATCACAATTACCGAACCCCCTACATCGACAAACACGTCCTCAGTGATATACGCATACCGTGACTACTAGCCGTCCCTCAATGAGACAGACAGTTTATCAACATCGTCCTCACGTTTAGCATATTTTTCTCCAGGCTCCCGAGGACGAGGAAAGGGCGAAACATCGCACAGGAGTGAGTGCATGTGCATGCATGATCGCCCAAGAAAAATGGGGAAATCGGGGGTGTTATGGGGTTGAAAATGCACTTTTCCCGTGCAGCGATCGAATATCAATCGCATTAAGGTATTTCCACTTAACCGCAGTGCGTGCGGTCCCTCTCGTACGTGAGGAATGAATGACCCTACGTTGAAGGTTTTCAAACTTTTTTTACTGTGATATCAGAATATTTTATTGTTTTGTGTCGTAGAAACTTAACTGATTTGAATATAATCTAAGGTTAATTGAATTATTTGTTGTGAATTCCGATTATTTATGTATAATATATGAAATTATAATACACTTGGGCCTCGTAGAACATGGTTATTTATTTCCACACAAACGTCGTGTAATACTAATCCGTGTTGTGCGAAGTTTGAAGTTGAAGGCTTAAAGTGTAAAAAGGTTATATTTCACTGTTTTTACAATCATTTCTGTTTAGATTATCTAAATTTATACAAAGCTTTAGATATCAAAAAGTGCTACTTGACAATATGTAAAACCAAAACTCGTTAAGACATGGTTAAAAATTTATATTTATATCTTCTAACTGCACACGAAATTCTAAAAAAAAAAGAAAATTACGAACTTGTGATGCATAAATTACACATTAAATTCGTTCAGAATCTCAATTTAAACATTTATAAGGCAAATTTGTCAATAAATAATTTATACACCTAAAATAAAGGATTATCCAATTACTTTTTAACTGTTTTTTCTTTCCTTCTAAAACGTTTTTGTCAAAAATAGATTACAATTCATTAACCGTGTTATATCAAAATCGTAAAGTATAAAACTTTGTTGTGATGGGAAGCCCGAGTGTATATTGAAAAAAATATATTCGAATTTATTTATTTCGATACTGAAAAGATTACTTTTTAAGATAATGTTTAGAATTTATTTGTTTTTAAAAACAAATAAATGTTTTGGAGACACCGTATCATATCCTTGTGGTACTAAAGGGTGATATAGTGCACCCCATTGCATACGTTTATTGCTAGGTGAGTTCGACTATTGCTTTCTCCTGCATTCATTTTATCTTCATATCGATAAAACGTCGAAAAAAAAAATGAATATTCAACATCGAAATACTTCAATCCAATTCCGATTCAATATCACCACTACGCAACCTTCTTATCATAACAGCAAACACCAGATCGAACTACTACAACTTTTCAAACACCCGATTTGAGCTCCTTGTAAAATATCCCACCCCGAGAAAAAATCGTGCGTCCATTACTCAACATCTAAAACACATTTGCGGCGGAACCGAAACGATGATTAATGACGGCGTGGACCCGCGTTAATTTGTTTATAATTCGTCAACGACCGCCGACATGGGCGAGGGGTATGCCGCGGCCGCGGGGCGCGGGGGAGGCCATGACTTTACATGATGTCGTGTAAAGTCGCACCTCTAATTGGTGTATAAGGTGAGAGGGACCGTTGATGTTCATTAGCGACGCTACTCGCACGTGCGTCTATTACTTGGAGCTTTTGGGGTGGTAAGTCAAACGTGACTGGCCCACATTTGGAGTTCGAGGATGTCGTTTAGTTGGTGGGAGTCGTGAGTGGTTGTTGTTTTATAATTTTGCCGTATTTGAGTTTGTAAATTGATTGTGTTCAAATGGTTGGGTCGAAATTCATTGTTTTATACATAGCATTAGATGTTTTACACTTCGAATTGAACTGTTATAGGTAAGTATTAAATCCTCGTATTACATATGAGGGGCTTGGCAGTGAATAGTGCTAAGCTATATTTGTCACTTTTGGAGATATCAAGAAAAACGGTTTACATGCATTTAAATGAAAATAAAACTAGGAGTAACCCTATGTAGTACTGTTATCTTTTGAGATAATATGGAATTATGTATTAATTTCTGTAGGAAAAGTACTAATTTTTGTAGTAAATAAAAGAAATTCAATTTTGGCGCTTTTCACTATTTACTGCCGAGCCCCTCATATAATTTCAGTGACAAATCCATAAAAAAATATTATTATTAAATAATTTCAAGTGATAAAATATAGATTTATGCATATGTTTCTGAAACCATATATTAAAAAAGGCTCAGATGCTATTTTGTTTTCAATTTCCAAAAAAAAATTGGTGATCTTCGAAATCACTTTCGTAATCGCTTAAAATCGACAAAATCGGTTATAAAATAAAAACTAATGCACAAAGATTTTTTGCAAACTAAATTATGAATATTAGTCCCGCTATTTCAATTTCAAGGGAACCTTGTCGGACG